>WBZZ01003966.1:87500-112500 GCA_019918135.1 Paulinella micropora
CCACTGGGCTATCACGGTGTCCAAATACTAATAATAATAATACGAATTATACGAATAATAATAATACGAATAATAATAATACGAATTTGAATAATACGAATATGAATAATACGAATACGAATAATACGAAGAACTCGAATAATACGAATAACTCGAATAATACGAATAATACGAATACGAATACGAATACGAATACGAATAAAAATACGAATAAAATACGAATACGAATACGAATACGAATACGAATACGAATACGAATACGAAGAAGAGGAAGAAGAAGAAGAAGAAGAAGAAGAAGAAGAAGAAGAAGAAGAAGAAGAAGAAGAAGAAGAAGAAGAAGAAGAAGAAGAAGAAGAAGAAGAAGAAGAAGAAGAAGAAGAAGAACTTTCTGTTCAGCATAACCACTTCGGTTCTTGCATACATAGCGCTGTATCTATATCTTTATCTTTATCTATATCTATATCTATATCTATATCTATATTCATATCTATTTCTATAAATATATATACATATATATATATATCTATTTTTATATCTATAGTTATATCTATATCTATATCTACATCTATCTATATCTATATCTATATCTAAATCGATATTTATATCTATATCTGTATCAATATCAATATCAATATCAATATCAATATCAATATCTATATCAATATCTTTATCTATATCTATATCTATATCTATATCTATATCTATACATATATATATATATGTATCAATATCAAAATCAATATCTGAACTATCTATCTATCTATTTATCTATCTATCTATCTATCATTCTATCATTCTTTCATTCTATAATTCTACCATTCTATCATTCTATTCAGGTATGGTTCGAACATAACGAGAGCATAGAATAGATAGATAGGTGGATAGATGGATAGATAGATAGATAGATAGATAGATAGATAGATAGATAGATAGATAGATAGATAGATAGATAGATAGATCGGTAGATAGGTAGGTAGGCAGGTAGGTAGGTAGGTAGGTAGATAGATAGGTAGGTAGGTAGGTAGGTAGGTAGATAGGTAGGTAGATAGATAGATAGATAGATAGATAGATAGATAGATAGATAGATAGATAGATAGATAGATAGATAGATAGGTAGGTAGGTAGGTAGGTAGGTCGGTCGGTCGGTCGGTCGGTAGGTAGGTAGGTAGGTAGGTAGGTCGGTCGGTCGGTAGGTAGGTAGGTAGGTAGGTAGGTAGGTAGGTAGGTAGATAGATAGATAGATAGATAGATGGATAGATAGATAGATAGATAGATAGATAGATAGATAGATAGATAGATAGATAGATAGATAGATAGATAGATAGATAGATAGATAGATTTAGATAGATAGATAGATAGATATAGATAGATAGATATAGATAGATAGATAGATAGATAGATAGATAGATAGATAGATAGATAGATAGATAGATAGATAGATAGATAGATAGATAGGTAGGTAGGTAGGTAGGTAGGTAGGTAGATAGATACGTAGGTAGATAGATAGATAGATAGATAGATAGATAGATAGATAGATAGATAGATAGATAGATAGATAGATAGATAGATAGATAGATAGATAATGGGTGCCATCTGTCGACAGACAGAGAATTAGGGGATGGTGTGGGTGTGCTGGGCCCGTGGTGGGGTGCCTTATGTGTGCCTAGCCATACGCCTATAAGTCACATGCCGAAATAGCGACGGGAAGCACAATCCTGTTCCCTCAGGGTGCCCTTTCTCGCTTGTTGAGCCCGGAATAAAACCCACAGTGCTCTGTCGGTTTATACTAGACTGTCGAACAGTCTCGAAACTCCATCTGCTCACTGGGTCCTCTGTAATGGAGGTGGGAGCTCGTTCTGCAAGGGGCGCTTATGGAACGAGCCCTGGCCCCGCCTGGTACTAGGGAGCTTTGGTATCGCCTGTATCAGTCCCTTCCGTGCAAACATCACGGCTTAGCTGGGCATCGGGTTAATACTTTACCCACAGACTTCCTTGGTTGACGAAATCAGAAGCTCCTTTTTTCTGACATTAGTCGATATTTCATCAGTTGATCTCATCACTTACTCCACGGAGTGAACCAAGGCCACTTGAGGTGTCACTGACCCTCCCTTGGGCTTGGTTTTTTGAAAGATAGATAGATAGATAGATAGATAGATAGATAGATAGATAGATAGATAGATAGATAGATAGATAGATAGATAGGAAGGTAGGTAGATAGATAGGTAGGTAGGTAGGTAGGTAGGTAGGTAGGTAGGTGGGTGGGTAGGTAGGTAGGTAAGGTAAGGTAAGGTAAGGTAAGGTAAGGTAAGGTAAGGTAAGGTAAGGTAAGGTAAGGATAGATAGATAGATAGATAGATAGATAGATAGATAGATAGATAGATAGATAGATAGATAGATAGATAGATAGATAGATAGATAGATAGATAGATAGATAGATAGATAGATGGATAGGATAGGATAGGATAGGATAGGATAGGATAGGATAGGATAGGATAGGATAGGATAGGATAGGATAGGATAGGATATAAGATAAGATAAGATAAGATAAGATAAGATAAGATAAGATAAGATAAGATAAGATAAGATAAGATAAGATAAGATAAGATAAGATAGGATAAGATAGGATAGGATAGGATAGGATAGGATAGGATAGGATAGGATAGATAGATAGATAGATAGATAGATAGATAGATAGATAGATAGATAGATAGATAGATAGATAGATAGATAGATAGATAGATAGATAGATAGATAGATAGATAGATAGATAGGTAGGTAGGTAGGTAGGTAGATAGATAGATAGATAGATAGATAGATAGATAGATAGATAGATAGATAGATAGATAGATATAGATCAAAAAAACAAACAACAAACGCAACCTGTAGATCAGGCCAGCGTAGCCCGCAGACGTCGCGAAGAAAGCTATGGCTCCCGCAACGTTATTCACCTGACCCGATCCGATCAGGTTCAGGGCGCATCCCAAGCATGCAAAGACGAAGCACAACCAGTTTTGCGGCTGGTCTTTCGAAACACTCTTTCGAGTCACCAACAGCAGGGCCACTGTCGAAACCATAAGCCAGAAAGCCGACAATCGCCATGCAGACAGCATTTGTTATTCGTCTCAACCACGTTCAACCAAGTCGCTTGGTGTTATCAGTTATCACAAGCTTTGCAACCCGATACGGAAGATACGATACAAAAATGTTCGCTGGTAAACCACCTGACTGTGGGTTTGACGACGTGCACAAAACACCTGCTTGGTAATGCACCGTAATCAAATATGGCTGATCTCACGGTAAAAAGGGGTCGTGATAAAACCTTTTCACCGACCCGACTGAAAAAACAGAAACGGTCACCGTTTCCCTGTCGGACACACCCGCAAGTAACGTGAAAAAGCCTGTATCTGCAATGCCACAAAAGTGCTAGTGGTCGGAGTCAAGAATTTTCAAAAGAAAATCCTCAAGAATCCCTATGCATGGAAGTACTCATGGATAGTCTATAAGTGATAAGCTAGATCTTATGCTTTCTTTCTGAAACTTCAAAACTGATGCATTCGCTTAACAACTCAAACTTTTTCCTTGTTGTTTCTTTCGTGAGTTTAGAACTGAGTTTGTGAGTTTGCATACCCTTCCTTTTACTTACAGTTCGCATTTTCATGTGCGCATGTGCGCCCGTAGTAGTATAGGGGGCCACTTTGGCACACTTTTTCGATACATTTGAAGCACACAAACCACACAAGGAGCCGTTATTATGTTTTCTCTCTTCCTATTCTCTCTAAGTTCAAAACAACAATTTTATTCAAATCTCTCTTACTATGAATTTCGTTCTATTTTCCGACATGATCAGACTTTCACTCATGATTGAATTATGCGGTAATGCGGTACCGCGGTACCGCGCACTCTAAGGTTTAGGTGGTTTTCTGTTTCTATTTCCTTTTCTGTTTTTTGCGGTGTGTGGTTTTAAGTTTTTCCATTTTTCCTGATCTGGACATTCATTATTTCGTCTATCTAGTTGCAGACAGAAAAAAGAAAGAAAAACTGCTACCTATTGATATTTGAAAGCCGACCGCTACGCTTGTCGTTTTCAAATATCGTTAAAAAAATTTTTTAATTATTTTAAAGAAATAAAATATTTGTATTATATATAGAGAGAAATGACAACATTGAAAATTTACAAAATCTTTAATGCTGAAGACCAAACCGACAAGGAATATTAAATTGGAAGCACAATTCAAAAAAGATTATCAAGCAGGTTCAGTCATCATAAATTACTATGCAAGAAAGGAATTAATAGAAAGTTATACAATCATATGAAGAATAAAGGACTTCAAACTTTTAAGTGTGTTTTAATTCACGAGGAAGTAATTGAAAATTACAACATTGATAAACAAAGGGCGGTTGAACAGAAATATATAGATGAATTGAAACCTACATTAAATTTAAATAATGCTATTGGTCCTAATATTACTGATGGAACAAGAGAACAGCATAAATTTGATGAACGAGAATTTAAAGATGAGAACGAAAGGAAACTAATTGAATATCAAAAACAATACCACAAGCAATATCATAAACAATATTATGAAAAAGAAAGTAAAAAAATTAGAGAGTATCAAAAGCAATACTGGGTAATAAACAAAAACATTTTAAATTGTAAGCAAAAAGAGAGGTTTGATAAAATAAGAGAGAGTAAAAAATACTATTGCGAGTTATGTAATTTTATAGGTGTATCTCAATCAGCACTTATTACACACAATAACTCCAAAAGACATATTTCAAAAAATGAAAAAATTTAATTTCTATTTAAATGATTGAAAATTTATAAATATAAAAAATTTCTATTTAATATTTTAATTTAATAAAATTATATTTTCCTTAATATACTATTATCAAACATGGAGACACACAATTATAATGGCAAGGTCTACAGGTTGGATAGATTAAGGGAATATAAGATAAATTACGAAATAAAGTCTGTCAGGGGTCGGGATGTGCTATATATCAAACCGAAGGTAAGGGGGTATAAAATTGATACACCGACAGCCCAAAACTACTTGAACCAAGTAAGAGGTGCGGTGTATTTTGAGCACCATGCTATACCAATAGCACCACCTTTACCTACGATTGAAGAGAAAAAAGAGATGAAAGAAAATTACAGAGACTTGCTGCGGTATGGTAATTATGATATCATGAGGGACGACAGCAAGGAACACGAACTAGGAATAAATGAAAGCCGATATGCGGTAAGGATTAACGGCAACTTCCGATCATTCACGATGCGCGATGTGATAAGATTTATTGAGATTGTGTTGAACGACTTTGTAAAACGACAAGCACCCGAAGATAAGGTTAGCCTAGGTATTGAGTTTGTTGATTACTATGGAAAAGTATCAACAGGCTTGCACAAAGTTAATCAAATCTCGGTTGAAAAAGTTTTAGAAAGATTGTCAGCAATATTTCAAAGCAACGAAAGTCTTTACATGGATGAGAACGGAATAAACTTTGATAAATTAAAATTTGTATTGAAATCTGTTAAAATGCAGACTGGCGGGACAAGGCTACAGGTTTTGAACAAATTAGATATCTACAGAAAGCAAGGAGTAATCTGTATTACTAACAGCGATAACTTATGCTTAGCACGAGCAATTGTTGTAGTCAAAGCAAAAATTGAAAAACATCCAAAATACAAGACAATACTAATGGGGAAAAGAAAGATACAGCAGGAAATGGCTCAGGCTTTACACAATGAAGCGAAAGTCATTAAGGATGTGTGTGGAATACCAGAAATTAATACATTTGCTAATCACATTAAATACAATCTGGTTATTGTTGAATTTCCTGACAAAATCATTTATAAAACAGAACTACTTGATGCGAACGGAGAACGGCTGACTAACCTTTACATTCTAAAGACTGAGGGACATTACGATGCCATAACTAACATGAAGTCTATGCTTGGAAAAAAAGAATTTCTGTGAGTTATGTCTAAGAGGGTATAAGGAAAGGCACGCCTGCGAAGCCAAATGTAGTATCTGCGAAACCAACGGATGTAAGGGAATAAATGACAAGAGCCAGTGGAAAGAATGTGAGAAGTGTAATAGAAAGTTTCCAAACACTGAATGCTTTAATAATCACAGGACGACAAACTGCGATATTAAAGCGAAATGTAAATCGTGCGGGCTGAATTACAGAAAGAAGGATGAGCACAAATGCGGATATGCGAAATGCCGAAATTGCAAACTAGTGAAACTGCTTGAACACCAGTGCGAAATAGTCCAAAAAGAAATCTTACCGCCGTCAGAGCAATACATATTCTTTGACTTTGAAGCGACACAGGACACAGGAGAGCACATTGTTAATCATGCGGAAAGCCAGTATTACGATGCGAAGGAACCGCCTATTATACATAAGAACATTCAAGATTTCTGTAATTGGGCTTTTGACACTAAACACAGCGGATTTACATTTATTGCGCACAATGCCCGCGGTTATGATTGTCAGTTTATTCTTAAGTGGTTGGTTGATAATATGCAAACTCCATTTGTAATCTATGAAGGTGGTAAGATTATGATAATGACACTTAAGAAGTATCGGTTTATAGACAGCCTAAGTTTTCTTACGATGCCATTGTCAGACTTTCCAAAGACATTCGGACTTACGGAACTTAAGAAAGGTTTCTTCCCGCACTTCTTCAATACGGCAAAAAATAAAAACTATGTTGGTGTAATGCCCCATAAGAAACATTACGGCTACGACACGATGCGAGGAGATAAACGAAAGGAATTTCTTGAATGGTATGATGAACAAGTGAATACACATAACAGATTTGATATGGCGAAGGAAATCGGTGAGTATTGTCATTCAGATGTTGATATACTAAGAAAGGGTTGTATAGATTTTAGAAACCAGTTTCTAGAGTTTGGTATTGACCCTTTTCAATATACAACTATTGCGAGTTGTGTTATGGCTTTGTATCGTGCTAAGTTTATGCCAGAGAATTCAATTGCGATATTGAAAGCGGAAAAGCAAAACAGGATGACTTCTAGGGCTTGTGTAGAATGTTTAGCATACAGAAGCAGGTTAGACAAAACCGATATTAAACACGCATTCAACGGAGGTGAAAAAATGTTTCAACTCGGTCAATCTCGTGTGTATGTTGATGGATGGGATGAGAAAAACAAAACCGCTTATGAGTTTTACGGGTGTCATTGGCACGGATGTGATAAGTGTTGGAATAGCAATGCTTTGAATGTGAAGAAGAATAAGACAATGGGCGAACTATACAAGGAAACAATGAGAAGAGAAAAACAACTTAACGAACAAGCAAAAGTAATAAGTGTCTGGGAGTGCGAATGGAGCCTGATGAAAACCAGTGAAAGACTGGCAGAGGATACAAACGAACGAGTTACTGAACAAGAAGGACTAAACCCACGAGAGGCAATGTTTGGAGGTAGAGTGAATGCTTTGAAATTATATTGGAAATCACGACATGATAAGGAGTATGCGAAATGTATTGACATATGCTCACTTTATCCGACCGTGATGTATTACGACCTTTATCCAAGCGGACACCATATAATTATTAGACCAAACAATGACTACGAAAGAAATGAAATGAAAAATAAAATTATGAACAGAGAATATTTCGGAGTGGCTAAGGTTAAGATGCTACCACCTAGAGGATTACTACACCCAGTCTTACCGAAGGCGGACAGAGGTAAGATGATGTATTACTTATGCGATAAGTGCGGAATGACTGAGCAACACGGCGAATGTAAGCACACAGATAAAGAACGAGCAATAACAGGTACATGGGCAACTCCAGAAATTTACAAGGCCTTAGAGAAAGGGTATAAGTTGATAAAAGTATATGAAGTATGGCACTGGAAAGAACAAAGCAGTAGCCTATTCAAAGAATACATAAAGACATTCTTGAAAGTAAAACAAGAGTCAAGCGGATATCCCGCGGGATGTAATACGGAAGCAGAAAAGCAAAATTACATAAAAAGTATGGAAGTTAAAATGGGTGTAAAGATGGATGAAAGCAAAATATTTAAAAACGAAGGACGGCGAGCAGTGGCTAAGTTGTGCTTGAACTCTTTATGGGGTAAGTTTGGACAGAAACAAAATAAAACACAGAACAAAATGATAAAGGATAAAGATACATTATACAAACTATTGAACGATAAATCAGTGGATAATATTAATATTAACATAATTAACGACAAAATTGTAGAAGCCAGTTATGACTTAAAACAGGATGCGGTGAGCGACCCGATTAAAACAAATATTGTGGTTGCTTTATTTACCACATGCCACGCGAGAATGAGACTTTATAATATGATGGACAGATTAGGCAATAGGATATTGTATCATGACACAGACAGCGTAATATATACGACTAACAAAGAAATTAATGAGGTGGATGTAGAGACAGGCGATTTACTGGGAGATTGGACAGATGAATTGAAAGGAGCAAAAATAAAAACCTTTGTGGGAGGCGGGCCGAAATGTTATGGATACTTATTAGATAATAGTAAAGCCAGTATGAAAGTAAAAGGATTTAGTATGAACTATGAAACGAAAAAAGCATTGAATTTACCGAATATGTTAAGTGTAATAAGTTGCGGGCTAGGTATTACAAACACTGAATTATTTGAGAATGGAAAAAATGAACTGGATGAATTGTTGGAGACTGATGAAGAATTACGGATTGCTAAGCGAATTGAGAAGTCTGGAAAAGTAGTTATAATAGAAAACAACAAAATTACAAGAGATAAACAAAAGAAAAAAATAACAAGCGAATACTTAGAAAAGATATTTAGTTTTACATATACGAAAAGACAAGTTATCGGAATTGTAGAGAATGCGATTGAAACTAGACATTTTGGATATTAATGATATTTGAGAATTGCGCTTCGTGCTACGCACTCTCTCTTATTCTCAAACATCGTCGGCCATTAAATTATAAAACGATGTTTTGTGATGATGGCAGTCAGAACAAAATATCAAATATCAAATAATTAATTTTTTTCCATAAAATTTTTTACCACTCTATATAGACCAATGACAACCCTCACCAGACTATGTGAAAAATTTGAACAACTTTCAATTGAGAAGAAGAAGGAATTCTTTTCCGTAAAAGATGTGCAACAGGTAATTAATGAAGAAATTAAGGCGATTGAAAAAAGTAGAGAAGGAAAACCAAAGGATACTTTTCCATTTGGCAAATACAAAGGAAAAAAAATTCAAGATGTTGCAACTATTGATAAACCATATCTTGAATGGGTTATGAAACAGCCGTGGTTTGATAAATTTACTGACATTAAAAGTGAAGTAAAAAAATACACTTAATATTTTTGCTAAAAGATTTTTTTAAAATCTTTATATATCATGGCTGACCTCATCACCAAACAAGACTACTTGAATGAAATTGAAAAATGGAACCTTGATGGTAATGTCAAAAAGCCAACCATTAAATGGACTAAGCCTGACATTGTTTCTTTTTATGAACAATATAAACCAAGGGATGACAATGTGAAAGTAGTTATTCCATTGGAGACCATAACGGACAAAGAAGAGAGCACTCCTTTTAAGGCGAGTGATTTAAAAGAAACTGGAATTACCGAATTAAAGGCTAATGTAGGAGAAGAGATAGCGTCGGCTACATCCGTAGGTGATAATGAGACTGCTATAGAATGTACAGAAGAAGGTTGTATATTAAGGAAAGCGAGCGATGTTATTCGTGTTGTAAAAGAAAGATACCAAAAAAATAAAGTAAAGTAATACAAATGAAATTGTTCTTTTTTGCTTCAATGATCCTCAATAAAGTTAGCAATAACATTAATATTACCATTTCCACCTGCCGACACAGCCTTTTGTGTGAATGTCAAAACATCGTTCGGTGTTAATTGAATATCGTAGGTTCTTAGATTAATTTGTTGAGTTGAGGCAGCATTAACATAAATCTTAAAAATTGTCGTTCCGTTGGCGATGACTGTCGCTTTTGTATCTGTATCTACAATTGAAGTTTTGGCATCAACATCAGCAAAACCCGCCCCTGTCAGTGTTCCGTTCAATACCATTCTGACAACATTAGCCTTTGTATCTTCATTAGTAATACTTATCAACGAAGGAAAGACATTTGAATTGTTGGTTAGGCTATTATTGAATAGTGCTTTATTCCTGATACTTAAAATGGGGCTTTCAGTTATATTACCTGCTTCACTACCTTCCGCCGTATTTGTAATACTTGTATTAATTGTGTTGGTGCCTTCAACAAACAAACTACAACTGGCTGTCTTCAGTCTTTGTATTCCAACTCCCGCATTATTATGAACCATTCGTGCTACAAATGGCAATGTCGTATTCCGCAGACTGACACCTGTGTTGGCATTCGCATACTTAATCGTATGGACTAACTGAAAATCGCCTGTCTTTGGATTTTCAATAGAAAACTTAATAGCACCAAAACCTAAGTATTGAAATTGAATTTGAAATACATTTCCCTTTGTCCAGTCTAATACAGGCATATCTCCTGTTCCGTCGCACGGGTCATCCCAGTACGCTTGATAAAATGCGTTTGGGATTCCTCCTATACAATGTAGAATAATCATTCCTTCATCTCTAGTTTTGTAAAAGTAGAAACCATTAGATAAATCGTTATCTCCGATATCTATCCACGAATAATAATCTTCGGTTTCGTCTGTTGTCCATAAAGCAGTGAAGCGGGCTACAACACCCATACCAGTGCGATATTTTATTTTTCTTTTGCTTACCATACTAGCATCAGCGGTAGCATTAGCAGTCGTTTTTAATTCCGTCATATTATTTAGAAATGAAACACTCGCATTTGTCTGAGTTAATGTCCATATCCGTGTATTAATGGTATATGGAAAGATTTCCTGTAATACAGGTGTTAAGGAACTGGTTAGGGTTTCACCAAAAGCGGTCTTCATATGATTAGTTTCAATGTGCCCGTCATATCCAACTTTGACATTTACAAATTTGCTGTCAGGATTTTGTGCGATTAAATTTCTCTGGTGGGACATAGTATATAAACAAAAAAATATTTTTTATTTTCTTTTTAGTTTTTACGACATAAGGATTTCAATTCCCTTAACAACAATAGTCCTCTGAAGAATAGCATAAGTATAATAATTCAATTGGACTGCTCCCTCCGCACTCCATTCATACCGCCGTTCGGTATCCAAGGACAGACCAGCCACTTCATAACCCTCTTCTTCTCGCTTGTCATAAAGTGGGCGGTTGTGATCCCAGAAATCAACGTGGAACCAGTTATACTTATACACATTAGAGTTCAAAATAGCAGAACCCTTAACTTTTTCCTTCAAAAGCATATAATCCTCATCGCGTGAGCAAGTGATATCAAACTGCTGAATTCTATTACTATCCAAAGTAGTGTAATAAGAAGTAATCTTAGCCTGTGCTCGGTTATCACAATCAAATGCGGTGTTTGAAGTTTCAGTATTATTAAACCCGCTAGTGTAAATTCGGCGAATTCTCTCACCCTGCGAGCGGTTCATCTTCAAAACAAATGACTGAGTTCCAGCCGCGAGATTAGTTTTCCAAGAGATAGGGTATTCAGTCTTGAACGAAAAGCCTTCACCCGCAATCTTTTGTTGAACACCCAAGATAACATTCGGGTCGGTTTCAACAGCGAGAAATAAGTTAAGGTTGCTAACCTCTGCGGGTGCTGCGGTGGCGGTCGCTCCTGCTGCAACACTAAGGGCATCAGTTCCATAAAATACGGTTTTCTGTGTTCCCTCCCACACAATCCTCAAATCAAGAATTTCATTAAAACCGATAGTCTTATCAATTTCAAAAATGGTTCCAAAAAGCATACCGAGAGGAATAGATACATTGATAACGGGAGTTTCGGTGTTATCGGCTCCACCTTCAAAATACTTCGCCTCTTCATAAGAGACATTTACAACAGATGCAACACCAGTTCCGTTAGCGATGAGCAAATCATTATTACGACGAGCATTGACGGATGGCGGAGAAATTGCTCCTGCGATAGCATTACCAAAACGATTTAATGTTGCCTGAAGATGAGCATCGGTATCAATACTACCCGCTACAGTCGCAGCACTTGCTTGTTGGCCCGCATACACGTTAGCATTAAAGGCGGTTGTAGCACGATTATCAACATTACACTTTTGAAGCATAGCCCCATAACCAGACCCAGCCCCGTGGTTATCCATTGCCATAAATCTATCATAAGAAATCTCAGGCTTCCAAACCATCTTAGTGTAATTACCAACGTGTTGAAGATTACACAGATACTGACCGCTTCGGCTTCGTAGTTCAATCGTCTTAATCATTGGCAAGCAGTCCATAGGAATTCGGTTATACCTTCCACCAGCACCACCCCGAGTTGGTGTGTAGGTAAATCGCAACACACTCCTCGCAAGGTTTAAAGGACGAGTTGGAATTTCAAAAGTTGATTCAATTCCACCCACGGTGGTAATCGGCACAACCGCAAGACTTTCGCGGGCAGTAAGTTTGTTAAGTGAATACTTACCGCGGATAAGTTCGCTTTGGCTGTGAGTAAGTTTTCCTCCATATTGGACAGGCATTTTTTGTTTGTTTTGAAGTAGTGTAAATTAACTAATTCACCAGAATATATTTATACAAAAAAAATAAATAATTAAAATAAATTGATATTTTATTCTGACTTCGTCATCATAAAACATCGTAAAAAATAATTAATGGTTGTCGATGTTTGAGAATAAGCGAGAGTGCGTAGCACGAAGCGCAATTCTCAAATATCATCGGGATTTCAACAAATTGAAGAATGAATTAAATAAACTAAAATAATTAGTTTCACGATAAACCAATAATGTCATAACTATTCCCAAACCATTAAGATTTATTGCTTGGTCGTTTTCGTCCGTCAAGTAAAACCTGAATACATTGTTTGAATTAGCGGACAATGTTTTACCATACTCAGACCCGCTTCCATCATAGATAACAGAAACAAAAGGAATTTCGTTGGCTGTGTATATTTCTTGAAGCACATGATTATCACCTTCATTCACCAAATCCGATTGAAGATACAAAGTTTTTTCACCAGTTAGAATAATTACATTTGGAGATTTAATAAAATCATTAGCAAAGAAATATGTTGAATTTCTATCAAAACCCATTACCTCATGAATACGAGTATCACCATCAAATATAAACCGCGGTTGAATACCTCCGTTATTTGACACACTGAATGTTAATTTACCATCCTCGGGGTCTGTGTTGGTATTATTACTAGATACCACATAAGTATAGTCATTTGGGCTGACTGCCGTCAGTACCTCGGCCAGTTTATTTTTTAAGTTGTTCATTGTGTAGTTGCCCTCAGGTATTGTAATTAAAGCCTCATACCCGTCTTCGGATAATGTAAAAGTATTATATGGTGAAGCCACAGAGTAATACGACTTCGGAACATAGATATGAAGAATTTTACAATGTGTGGGATTGCCTAGCCCCTTCATATTGACTTCGTGTGTAAAGTCGCTGTCTGTCCCCGTTATTCGGTTTTTGCTGTTGATATAGTAAATACCCGTCGCACGACCTCCTTTATATTCCATGATATTTTAGAATTGCGTTTCGTGCTCCGCACTCTCACTTATTCTAAAACATCGTTTTTTCTTTTTCAAAAAAATTAATGCTTATTGTAATCCTTAAAAGTGCGTAGCCCCCGATGTTTGTTGAAGACATAGTCTGAAACAAATATCAAATAAATATTTTTTAGATGAAAGTATTAAATCCGTATCCATTCTGTGCTTTTAACTTTTCTGCTTCGTCTTCTTTTAAGTCTGTGTAGCCAGTAGCAAATTTAAATCGGTTGCCTTTCGCCCGCTCCATTAAAAACCTCATAGAATGAAATCCGCATGTGTCCGAGGTGTTTGATTGGTTCTTAACTTGATTAACTTTCATCAATAAATAACTATCAGGATTACTTCGGTCAATTAGCCGTTTCATTTGTTGTTGAAAGTCTTCCGTTGGTTGGTAAAGTGCTAATGGGTCATAGACTTCAACACTCCTGTCTTTATCCAGACTTACCCATATAGCCATCCAGTGTTGTCCTTTTTTATTGCTCGGGTCAGTATTCATAATAAATCCGTATTGCCTTCTTTTTTCTGGATTTAATTTGTATATTTCATCACTTGCTATCGCTCCGAGATACCATCCATATTTTTTCATTATGTCGTCTATTTCATAAGTCATTAGTCCCCGCCCCTCACCCTGTTGTTCGTCGGGCTGTGGCTCCTCTTGCTGTGGCTCAGGCTGTGGCTCAGGCTGTGGCTCAGGCTGTTGCTCTGGTTGTTGTTGCTCTGGTTGCTGTTGCTGTGGCTCTTGCTTTACCTCCTCTGACTGTGTTTGCTGTTCATTTCTATATTTATTTATAAGGGCATTAACATAATCTTTTTTTCTCATTGAATGAACCCATTCTTTTCGTGATAGATACTTTTTAATGTTTTTTACGGAAAACACTTTAATAATCAAATCTTCTAAACCAGTTACCGTTTGTAATCCCAAATATTCTGCGAGTTTCTTTTTTACTTCGTCCTTATTTTGTCCAACATCTATTTTATGTTCTAAAATTTTGTCTATTATCCATGATGCTCTTTGGTTCCAACCTTTAACATCGTGGCCTTCATTTTTAAGTTTTTCCCTTAGTGCTTCACCAAGAATTTTAATAGTCAGTTTTTTTTCAACATTACTATTTGACAATCCATTCTTCAACATTAATCTGTATTTAGCCTCCTCTAGTTTGTTTCCTATATTTTTATTTAATGCTTCTTGTGCTCCTAGCGATTTTTTCATTTGGTCTATTGTCAGTTTTTGTTCTTGAAATTGTTTTATGCTTTCTGCTATACTTTGTATTGTGCTAGGAACCCAATTATCTATATCTGCTTGAGTAAAAACTCCAGAATTTATGATTAATTTTTTATAGTCTTCAAATTCTTTATTTGGCTTAACTTTTACCTCTGGCTGTGCCTGTTGTTCTTGTGGTTGCCCCTGCTGTGGTGGCATAATATATTGATATTGTGGTGGCGGTGGTAATGCTTGTATCCTATTTTTTCTATCTTCTTCATATTTTACATCATCTATGAGTTTTTGCTCTCTTCTTAGTTCTCTGGCTTTTTGTTCTTGTCGTTCCTTAATATCTGATAGTTCATTGCGGTGTATCCTTGCTAACTCATCCTGCCTTTCCTTTGCATCTGCGTCTCCGCGACGCTCCTGCCTCTTCTTTTCTTCTTCAGCATCCGCCTGTGCTTTTTTCTCTTTTTGGTCAATCTCATCAATCTTTTCGTATTTTTCCTTTCTGAGTTTGTCTAAGTGGTCATTAATGGCGGTTCTAGTATTTTGCTCAATCTCCGACAAACTCTGGACTTTTCTTAAGTCTTCTTTCTTCGTTCTTGCCCGCTTTGCTTTTGGTCTGATTAAGTATTTCATAAAAAGTTTAACGATTTGAAGTGTGCTCATATCATTTGTCTTTTTACCGAAATTAAGATAATATTTTTTACCCTTCTGGATAATATACGGCTTCCCGCTTTTATTCCTATAAACCCGCGGCGGACGGACTTTTGCCCTTTTCACATTTTTAGTCTTAGCGACCATTGTATATTAACAAAAAAATACTTCTGTGTTATATCAAATTATTTTTTTAGAACTTCAAGGCCCCGCGTCCTCTCTGCTTACCATACCCCAGTCTTGATGCTACAGCACCAACACTACCTGCGTAAGGCACCCCGACACTACTTAATGCTCCCGCAGTCCTTGAGATTAACTTATTACCGCGAAGAAATTTATCAACGGCAAAGACCGTTTTGCCAACTTTTTGCCAGTTGATTTTACCACCTGCTTGTCCCTTGCCTCCTTGCTTCTTCTTGCGACCAGTCTTCTTTTTACCTCCAGCCATGTTTGTGCTTGAGTTAATAGTTCGTTTGCCGATTGTTGGAATGACTTCAACACGAGTTGTTTTAACTACCATAAAAGATAGATGAATATATAATACAGAAAAAATAATTAATTCTAAATTTTTTTACTTGAGACGAAAGTTAAAGTTTTTTCTTAATTCATCATCAACACTTGAGACATAAAGAAAATTAAATCTCTCCTTTGTAGCCTCGTGATACTTTTGAAGAAAATAATCAAAATCAAAAGATAAGTCTAAATGTTTATACACGAGTTCCATTTTGTCCTGAGATTGCCCCGGAAAGATTAATAGATAATCTAACTGCTTAATGGCTTCTGGCCGTAGGTCGTTCAAATACTGACTAGACATAATAACCTTTGATTTATAGTGTCTGTTCTTTTTTAGCAAATCACTTACGGACTTGTCTCTTAATCCACTCCCTAAATCGTCCAAAACAAAAACAACCTCTGGCGACATATACTTGCTGGGTCGTTCTTTTGGTGCCTCCGCGGCGCTCTGTTTCTTTTCTTTTCCAAAGTATAAAAATTGTGGCTTCTCTATTTCTTCTTCATCTTTGATTTCTCCTTCGTGTTGCTCGTCATGTCTGTTCAGTTTGTCTAACTCATAATCAATGACATTTACACCATCTGATTTAAGAAAGGTATAAATTGCCATTGGGTTGCCTCTGTTCTTAAAGTGCTTTACCATTGCTTTATAAATGTAGTCCTTGTGTATCGTTGAAGCAATAATAACAATACGGGTTTTTCTGTCTGTAGTCCGTTTCAGTATTTCAAAGAGTGCTGTCGTTTTCCCGCTCTTCTTTCTAGCAAGTAGAAATATGTTAGCATACGGCTCATTGAATAATTTATAACCTTTTGCTTTTTTATCTCCGTTTCCATCCTGCTTCACAGGCTTAACTTTGACATTGTTAATCTTTTCCATTGCTATATTCTAAGCGAGGAATTCTAAGCATACAACAATTCGGCCCGCTAAATTTCCTGTGTCAATATTTCCGCTGTCAGTTTCAATGACTTTAAATGTATATTGTCCGTCGCTCCAGCCTACTACTCCTAAGTTGTAGCCGAGGTTTGAAATGTTTGCTGTAGTGCTGTCCGCAAATGTTCCAATAATTCCAATTCTGTCCATATAAAGAATTCTGGTTTTTGTCTCTGTCTGGTCGTTCATATAGTGGATAAATTTTACATTCATTTTGGTGGGTGTGAATGACATTTGAATATTTTTATTAAATGTTTTGCTTCCTCCAGCAAAATCATTGCTCAGAAAAATAATCTTTTGGTATTTGTGCTCCGACATTGTTTATATATTGTGTAATATATTATGTTATTAATATTATTATTTATGTGGTCTGTGTTAGGACGTACGGCCTGCGACTTTTACTCACGGATAAGCGAAAAAAAGAATGAGAGTTGTGCTTATTGTATAAAGCAAGGAATAGAAAGTAAATTTAAATGTGTGTATAAGCCAATGTCAGATTGGTGTATTAGTTTTGATGAAGCCATTCCTTTAATGTGTTCGGGTAGTGATGCTTCTTGGTATAAAATCCACTTATACGAGTGCTCACTTCTTTGAAGAAGGTGATGGAAGGCAAATGCCAATCAATAGTGTTAGGATTCCGACATAAGTATTAGCAACCTCACAAGGCAAGTTCTTTTCAGATAGCCTTACGATACAAAGGGTTATAATGGCAATAATGATACCCATTTGAAATAAGTATTTAATAAGTCGGCTGTCTGTCGGTCTGTTTGTTATACAACAACAATTCCAGTTATCTTCCAATTCGTGCTCTACTTTTTTTTCCTCATTCTTCAATGAAATGTCTAAAACACGATTTTTCAACTCTGGTGTTAGTTCGCCGTCTATTTCAATGACTGGCGGTGGGGGGTGTAATCTAGGAGGCATTAGTAGAAAATACGACTGCTCGGATTTCGGCTAGTTGGTTTGCTTGGTCTTGTAGTAGATTCATAAGATTTTTATTTTCTTTTTCTAAATTAACTACCCTTTCTGATAATTGTTGAACGGCCTTAATTAACGGGGCTATAAACTCGGAATAACCTATACCATAACCGACATCGCCACTATCAATACATTTAACATCTTCTGGATTAACACTCACACCTTTCAATTCGTATTCTTTTCTTTGCTTTGGACACGGAACCATAATTGTTTCTTTTATAAATCCGCCAAAATCTAGCATATCCATTTCTGTTAGTATTTCTTCTAATTCCTGTGCTATTAAGCCAGTCCTACATTTCTTTTTGTCATCAATCATACGATAGCAGACTGGATTTAACTTATTAATAAAATCTAAGCCTAAACATTCCTTTATATCTTTTTTTCTCTTGTCTGAATATTGAATTGGATTAGACAATACCCATAATTGCCCATCGCTTGCTCTTAATGACATTAAAGCAGTATTTGAATTATTCTCCCATATGAAACCACTCGTTGAAGAACCATTCACTCTAAATCTAATAGAATAAGAAGTTAATCCTCCGCCTCCTCCTGCTGGTGCTGTTCCTCCACTTAATGATTTATTTGCCCCAGACTGGCTCATATAAATCCCCCAGTTTGAATCTCCAATGTCCCATACAAATATTCCTCTCGCATTCGTCCCGTCTGTTTGTCCTTGAATTGCTATTTTTGCCCCATTAGTTGATGCTGATGCCGTTGTTAGTGTGCCTGTGTATGTAATTCCCGCATTTGCCGTAATCAATCCTTTTGTCCATAAAGTCCCGTTTGCCCCGTTTAATGACATTAACAATTGCTCTGCTGAATTTTCCCACACAAAACCCATTGTAGAATCATTAGCAACCCTAAACCGAAAACTATACGAACTAAAATCATTTCCTGAAACTGCCGTACCATTTGCTAAACTTTTGCTTGCTCCGCCAGATGCTGCATAAATTCCCCAACTCGTATTTGTTGTATCCCATAGAAATATTCCTTTTGCATTTGTTCCGTCTGTTATTCCCTGAACTCCTATTTTCGCTCCACTTGTATTTGTTGCTGATGTTAGTGTGCCAGTATATGTAATCCCCGCATTTGCTGTTATTAATCCGCTTGCGGTTGCCGTTGTTGTTGATATACTCGCATTTGCCGTGATTAATCCACTCGCCGTTAGTGTCGTCGTTGATATACCCGCGGTTGAAGTAATTGTTGTTCCCGTTATTGTTCCACCATTTGTTATGTTGTTTGAATTCATATCCAAAGCACCATAAAACCGCATACCACCAGCATTGTTAAAACGGACAATGTCAGACGAAGCACTTTTATTATCCAAAAGTTTTGAAATATAAAGTCCCGCCCCTTTTACGTCAGATGCTACATTCGTAAATACATAACCTCGTTGGTTCGCGGTTCCACTTGTAGCGGTATTTAGAGTAAATAAGAAATACTGATAATCTCCTGATGTCTGTGAAAAGAATATATCTCCTCCATTTTGGTTTAATATACGTGCCCCATTATATGTTATATTTCCACCATTAGTGATAGTTTGATTATTAAAATCGGCATTGTTCGTTAAAGTTAGATATTTTATCACAGTGCTCGCCCCATTAAATGTTTTGCTTCCTGTTATGGTTTGGTCTGTTGATAGTTTTACATTTTGCCCGTCCAATGTGTCCGCATACCCTTTTGTTGCGCCATCGGTCGCTAATGTCGGAGTTCCAAGGTTGGCTATTTTGCTACTATTACAATCTAGCCCCGAAGCATTTACCCAACCGACGATTGTCCCGTCAATAATGAAACTTATTTTTTTCGCAGAAATTTCAAAGTTGTAATATGTTGCTGTTTTCATATCCAAAGTAGCAATTGACCCGATATTACTGGTAGAATTGAAAACGATAAATGTGCCCTTTGTTGTTGAATTGATTGAATTTCCCGTTATTTCAACACCACTGCTATATGTCTTAATTCCTGCTATGGTTTGGTTAGCAGTTAGTTTCACATTTTGGCCGTCTAATGTATCCACATAACTTTTGTTTGCTCCGTCCGTTGTTGCTGATGGTGTGGCTAAGTTTGTTATTTTGTTGTTATTCAAAGATAGTGTATTGCCTGTTGCGGTTATAATTACATTATTACCCGAATATAACTCAACATACGAACCCGTTATTTGTATCGGATACCAAGTCGCTGTTGCTGTCTTTTGTGCGGCAATCATTCCTATTTTTGTATCAAAGGCTATGCCGATGCCATCAAAAGTAGTTGGATTGGATGAACCACTTACTTCCAAAGTTGATGTAAATTTTTATTCCCTGCTATGGTTTGGTCTCCTGTTAGTTTAACCACCGAAGTATCAAGGGCTGAAACATCAACACCATCAACAAGATTAACATTTGTTATGCTTTGACTTTTCATATCAATCCCCGCACTAGCATTTATTATGTTGCTGAATGTTTTTGTTCCTGCTATGGTTTGGTCTCCTGTTAGTTTAACCACCGAAGTATCAAGAGCCGAAACATCAATACCATCAACATTACCAACATTTGTTATTGAAAATCCACCCATATTTAAACTACCCGTCATAGCCGTTGCTCCGTCCTTGGCTAGTTTCGTATCGGTATATGCTTTTGTTGAAGCATCATTGTCATAGAATGGTGCTGGAAGTCCGCTGATTGCTGTTGTGCTGTTAAAATTTAAAACATTATTTGTCAATGTCATTCCACCCCCTGTTGTTGGAGCAAAAAGTATGGACGAGCCGACAAAAGATAATGGATAGCCCGTTGCACCACCGGCCTCCGACGAATAGATAGAGCCCATATTATTGTTGTAATTGAAGAATAATTTGCCTGTGTTTAATGGATTTGAATCTTTTACCCCCACATAAGTAGTAAATGTTTTATTCCCTGTTATGGTTTGGTCTCCTGTTAATTTAACCGCGGAACTATCAAGGGCAGAAACATCAATACCATCAACATTACCAACATTTGCTATGTTAAAACCTCCCATATTTAAATCCGCTATCATCATGGCAAGACCATCTAATCTTACAAAAGGTGAGTTTGTGTTTCTCCATTGTCCTGTGCTATAAATGAGTAGTTGGTTATTGGCTGGTGTCGTTATTGTAACATCGCTGTGTGTATCAATTGAACCATCCGCGGACACTTTATCATTATTGTCTTCGTGCTCAGATATCCAAGTATCAACATCTTTGGTATTTAATAAATTAACTCCCGTTATATTCAAATTACCACCCATACTAATGTTGCCGAATTCATCAACATTTATCGGGAATGTTTTATTGACCCAGTTTATTGAGTTATATGTTAGATAACTATTCATCGCCACTGGTGCTGTAATGACTACATCTGTGAGTGTATCAATTGAGCCGATTGTTGTATTTCTCCATTTACCATCTACATCATTATATGTTAAGTATTGCCCGACCGTTGGAGCGGATATGTTTGTGTCTATCAAATTATATAAACTTGTTTGGTGCGGATTGGATGTATTAGAGCGGTGTTGAGTTGAGGCTTTGACTTCGTCATTATCCCTTACTCGTTGTTCTGTATAATATAGATTTTTTCCTTCTTTTATGTCTGTAGTTGATTTGGTAGATAATCTTGTGTCAAACCGTCCGTCAGTGTAATAAAGATTTACGGGGTCAGCATCTTCTGGCACTCTGTCTGTATTTTTAAACCTACTATGTTGGTGTTCGTTAAGTCTAAGTTAAGTATGTTTAGACTATCAACAGCCAACTCATTAAGGCCTAGTAATGATTTATATTGCGACATTGTATATTATATCAATTAATTATTTATTTAAAAAATACTAAAATATATTAATATTAGTATAAATGCCGTCTCCCGAAGCAAGTCGTAAGAACTGGGGTAAGGCTGTGGAAAGTATTAAGAGTAAGAAACAGCAAAATGTTGAAATAGCAAAAGAGAAATTAGCAAAGTGTAGAAAGGCTTATGTAGGTGATGATGAAGAGATGGAGGAAAAGATAAACCGCATGGCGGAAATTGGTGTAGCTAATGATATCATTAATGGAAAAGACCAAGATGATACACCAGAAGAAAGCAGTGATAGCGATGAAGAATGTGATTTTACTGATATCATTGCTGAAAAGATGGCTAAGATGAAAATAAGAAGAAAGAAAGCGGAAGCAAAGAAGAAAGTAAGCAAAAAGTCTGTGCCTGAGCCTGAACCTGATGTGAGCGAAAGTGAAAGTGAAGAAAGCGAAGAAGAAGAGCCGAAGCCTAAATCTAAAAAAGGAAATGGTAAAAAGTCAAACATATCAGTTAATGTTTATAATCAAGCAGAAAAACCAAGCAAAAAGGAAAAAAATAATGAAATAGATAGAGTGTTTTTAAAATTCTAATGATATATCATGGACTATAAACATGGCCAGCAACAACAACAAGAAACTCCTGAGCAGACTGAGCGGAAAGAAAAACTTGAAGAAGTGGCCGAAATACATTTTCAATCAAAGCCCGCTAAGATATGGAACACGATAACCTCACCAGAAGCAAAACCACTAAGTCAAGTATTTATTGATTTAATGGATATGTCAAAGGTTGCGACAAAGAAAGGTAATGCTAACTATAATTTTGGATTAGTTGCTATAGATGTATATAGCCGTCGTGGGTGGATTGAGCCAGTCAAAAATAAAACAACTGGCTATGTCTTAGAAGGGTTAAAAAACATATTTACTAAAAAAGTTCCTGAAAGAATTACTTCAGATAATGGCGGTGAGTTTAAGGGACAAGTCAGTGAATATTTCAGACAAAATAATATTGAACATAGAACTGTCCAAGTAGGCGATCACAGAACAATGGGCATAATTGATAGGTTTATTAGAACAATACGAAATGAATTAAACTTGATATGGGAATTTAATGAAAATTTTCAATGGGTTCCTATTATTCATGAGGTTGTTGATGCTTATAATAAAACATATCATACAACAATTAAAGCAGTTCCGATTAATGTTTTTGAAGGAACCGAAAAGAACACTCAGGAAATATACCGAAATCCTTTAATTAATGAATTCCCTAAGGGTACAAGAGTAAGAAAGGAATTACATATGTAGGTTCTCCCGTATAAAAGTGGTCGGTAGAATTCAAAAAAAAAATAGAATGCAATATGTAATTTTATTTAATAAAAATTATACATGTTCATAAAGAAAGTGATGGAATAACAAATTACGAAAACCTCATTGAAACATAGTCAAAACTGACTTCAAACCAATCAAATTCCCGTCGCCCACCCTTTTTTCCCATCTAATTTGCACACCCCCCACCGGGAAAAACTGGCCACCTTGCCACCTGAAAAAATGGTGCTTGTGATGACCAAAAATCAGAGTCAGTTTTCATCTGTTCCCTGTATGCTCTTCAATAAATTTTTATATAATATCTTTCTATGTATGCTTATAATTAAATGTACAAAGTTTTTTTACAAAAAGGTAACCTTAAGCCTGCAAAAAAACCGGCCAAAGTCAGCAAAAGTAGAGCATAAGGCCCTCACTCAAATTTTTTTTAATTTAAATACAAGGCCGGCACTAGTACAGAAAGTGAAGGAAATCAAAGAGACTATTTAATGAAAACATTTTGTGCAGAAAGTGCAGAAAAAATTGAAAATCTGTAAAGATCTCACAAGCGATTTTTTCAGCCTGTCTGGAGCCCAGAACAGATCACCAACAGCAGGGTTACAAAGAAAGGAGCAGGAGTTCAACATATGCAAAACAAAGACCATGTGATTGTGAATAGATTCAGCACATAACATTCGAAGAAAAGCACACACAACACATATATGAGCGATACAGGACAGATGCAAAAAAGTGCTTCAGGGAAGAAAGAACAACACATGCTGCAGATAAGTTTACAACACACCATTTTGCAGACAGCATGGGCACAACGTTTGGAAAGACTGTACAAGACCACGGGACGTGAAAGTATGCATGAGAAATACACAGAAAAAAAACACAAAACCCTCTCTAGCCATAACTTTTACCAATCTCGACCCCGCAAAAACCGTCAAATAAAAAACAATTTAGTGCGGCCTTCACTTCAAAGGCTACGAATGTCGATAGGCCTGTTTGTTTCAAATATTTTTTGGGAATTTTTCTGGCTTCCTCTCCGGTAATTGGCATGATCTTGTCAAATATTGCCACAGAAATTCAACTGGCCCGCGGCGCCAGTTTCATCTACGAGGTCTATGTGTTGACAGCGAGTGTGTGTTCAAACCACGTTGTTTCAAGCAAAAGCAAGCATGACACAAGTGTTTTCATCAGAAAACTTGAACTTTCCTGTATTTGAAATCCTTATTATCGACTTCAATTTTCACATTTCACGACATAGCAAATATGGTGTTTTTAACTGAAAAATGCTGTTTGCATGATGCACTCTGCACTCATTTTTACGCACAAGTGCACAAATGAATTCAAATGTTATGTTGAGCAATTCTGCCAGAGGGCTTTTGCAGAGAAGTACGGTATAAAACAAAAACTAAGAAAACTGAGGTCAGAAATTAGTTTGTTCACATTCAGAAAATATCATAGATCTCATTAATACCTTATATAAACTGAAAACAAAATACAGGAAAGTCAATTCCCACTAAAAACATTGAATTCTGCGCAGACAGCACCTCAAAATCTTGAATATTGAATGAGATTACTCGCTGCGAAATTTTTTATGATTCTACCGACCACTAGAACCTACATATGGAAAGAACTATTTTTTCTAAAGGGGACAAGCAATTCAGTAAAACTATATTCAAGGTTAAGGGCCGTAAGGGTTTCAAAGTCATACTATCTGAAGAGGACTTAGTACGACCGTCAGAATTATTAAAGACTAATATTGAAGAGCACCATGAAGAAACGGAACCGAAGGAGCAGTTATCGGACAAAGTTAAACAAATTACAAAAGAGAAAAAAATATTAATTTATTAAAATCATTGGATGTAAAACCTGAGAATGTCAGAACTAGTAAGAGAGAACGGAAGGCGAAAGTCCAATTTGATGCTTGAGTGATTTTATATGTCGAGCTTTGTTTCCATTATGTATTTCAGCACCACATCCACACTTAAAATCTTTAT
>WBZZ01003966.1:117500-129567 GCA_019918135.1 Paulinella micropora
AAGTAGAGATCGATGGAATCCGGTGTAGCATTTCATGTTATTAATATATCAGTTCTTGTTATTAATATATCAGTTTTTGATTAGACTGTAGTCTTTAATGAGATCATCATTCTGGTACTAATGCGGGTCGTATCCAGGAAACACCATCGCTCACTCAGGCTCAAATAGCGATCCCGTAACGGTGCTGTTTCGTGGCCGTCTCGTCTGTCTCTGCCGAAGCAAGAGAAGCTGTGTCTTGTTAATCTCTAGAAGAATGAATGCTGTAGTAGCTAATATCTAAGTAAGGTTGTCGGGACGATATTGGATCAATGCTATGTTCGCAATCGATCAGGTCCACAATACTTCTAGAGAAAAAAATACTTACTATAGACGCCGTTTACGCGCGCGGACTCCTTTACCTGGTGGAGGACCTCCAACCAAAGTTAAATCTAAGGTAGACTGTTCGAGGACGTCCCAAATTTTGTGAGGGATTGCGCCTTGTGCCAAGTCAAAAGGAATGTCTAGCACCCCTCGTGGTAGTGCTTGTATGGTCCACGCGGTATGATCTTTATCTGTAGGAGATATGGTATCATCCTCTCAAGTTTCTTGGAGTCTTTATATGCTGGAAGGTATTGTCTTACTATAGGATCTTCCACTGGATCCAGACTCCTCCAGAAATGTAAGACTGGTTGTATTATTTGTGCCGCAGTCGAAATTCGATTCGATCGCGTATGGCGTTTGTGAGGTACTGCCATGACTCTCATGAGATATAAATCTGAGAGCGTGTCATCGGCTACGTGTTGGGCCGCAGGCCTCACCAAGTAAAAAGCGTCTTTGGCCCATGAAATATGTCCAATCGCATCTCCTTCTTTCCAACTAGGGTGAACGAGAGCGTCATTGCCCGCGCGAGGGTCTTGATCTCCGTCATCGCTCCCCTCTTGATGGATTCCTTGCGAGCGTGCCGTCCTTATCGCCTTTCTCGGTCGGTCGTAGATAAGGTCATTTTGCGCTCTCCTTATTTGCGCCTCCGTGAACTTTCCTCCCGGCACGTTCGACTCCACCCTTTTGCGGGTCTGAGTCCCCGCCGCGCTTTTGCGGTCGGTGGCCCGCTTGTTCTCCAGCTCAGCCTCCTCTTTCTCCGCAATTGGTGCCCTGTAGACATCCCGTTCCGAGATATCCTCCTTACGGATTGGTGGGACCTCTTTAAAGTCAGCCTCCATCCGTTTGAGTGCTTGATCAACGGACTCATCTTCAAGTAGGAAGGGATCATACTTAATCAGCCTTCGTACATTGACTATTTGAACTTTCCCTCTGCCCCTGATTTTATAATTCAAAGGCCCCATCTGTTCCATGATCTGGAATGGTTCTTTCCAGTGGATGAGCAGCTTCGAGCTGACTCCCTGAGGAACCTGAGGATGGTACAGTAGTACAATATCCCCGACCTGAAATCTGACTTGATCCAGGTGTGCCTGCCTGACACCTTCAGCATCAGTCTTCCTGCGCTCCGCCTCCCTATGCGCCTGTACTAATTGCTCCGCCTCCATCTTCGCCCGAAGTCTCATCCCAAACAGCTCATCCTGATCTGCCCATGAATCTTTTGGGTGCAGCAGTGAGGCTGGGATGGCGGGCTCACGCCCATATACCAATTGGTATGGCGAGACGGAACCTTTTGAACCACCTAACGCTGTAGAGGGTAGGCAATTCATAGCAAAGGCAAACGAGGATGCTGCCTCCACCCATGCCTTTTGGTTCTCCTTCTTCATACAATACATCTTCAGCGCGGCCTTGAGGGATCTATGCACCCGCTCTATCTTGCCGTTCGCTCTGGGGTTATAGGCGGTGACATATTGTCATTTCATGCAGTAATATGCAAATAGCTTGTCGATGACTTCATTATTGAAGTCAGAGCCTCGATCTGAGCATATTTTTCTCGGCACCCCAATCTGTGAGATGATCCTGTCAATCAACGCCTTGGCTGTTGTTTCGCCCGTAACGTCTTTGACTGGGACCACCCATACATAGTTGGTGGCTCTGTCTATGGCCGTTAGAAGGTATCTGTAACCTTCCGTCGTGACCGGGAAAGGTCCTACATGATCAGTGTGTAAGAACTCGAACATTCCTAAGTGTAAAGGAAAAGTCCCGATCAGGCCAAAATTCGCCTTCAATGGTGTTTTGAATGTCTTGCATGAGATGCATGCATGACCTGTTCATCAATATTCTCCTTCATCTTCTTCCACCAGAATCGTCTCGAAATGAACATATGCGTTCTTTGTCGGCCCGGGTGCGCCAGTGGTGGGCAGTTATGAGCAGCGACAAAAATGATGTGTCTGAGTTTCTCAGGAACCCAGAGAGTCCATTTGTCTGGTTGTGATGCATAGCGCCCGTGTTGGCCTTTGTACCACAAGAGACCGTCTCTCCAACCCATCTCCTTCTGTTGCTCCTTAATCTCCTTCGTCATTTTCAGCTCGTTCGGGTTCTTGTATTGCTGTATTAGCTCTTTGAACTCCGGATCGAGAGCCTGTTGCTGTCTCCATGCAGTGGGTGAGGCTATGTGGATAGTCCCATCCTCTAGCTGCACTCCTATCCTCTCAGGGTTTTCGTCTAACTCCTCCTTGTTCTCCTGCGGGGGTTCCGCATATGCGTCTTGCTTAATCTCTTCTTGTTTTATCTCCGCCTTCATATTCTCATATGCTTCATAGGACCACTCAGCATCCTCGAGGACATGTGCTGTACAACATATCCCATGATCCGGACCTTGCGGGCTACGACGTAGACCCGATCGGTTATATCGGACCCCTCTCGCCATCTGCATCGACTCGATATGATGCACTTCGTGTGTGCAGTCTGGGGATAGATCCTCCATTTCTGCTGATGATACGAGAGCTGCCACTTCTGAGTGAAACTCTAGCCTGGAGAGGCTGTCAGTGACAACATTTCGCTTGCCGGGTAGATGGACCATTGTAAAATTGAAACATGACAAGAATGCATGCCATCTCGCTAGACTGCCAGTCTGTTCATGATTCATCAGCCATAGTAAATTCTGGTGATCAGTCCTTACTATAAACTGAGGTCCACCCCATAAATATTCTCTCAACCGTTTGAGGGCCCAGACCACCGCCAGTGCCTCTCTCTGTCTCGTACAATAGTTTCGCTCCGCCGAGCACAACTTTCTACTTATAAACATGATCGGGCGCAACTTTTTCTCCTCATCTTCCTGTAAGACTGCGCCGATCGCGAACTTTGATGCGTCTGTGTCGACTACGAATTGCTTCGAAAAGTCGGGCATCATCAGCACGAGTCCGCCATCCTTCGGATCTTTATAGATGAGATCTTTGAGCGTGTTGTACGCTTCTAAGGCTTCATCATCCCACTTCTCAAAATCACCGAAGTCCCACTTAGCCCGAGTTGCACCCCAATTGGGTATGAACTTGGCTGTAATATTGTGCCATCGCAAGAAATGAGTGCGGCTCTGTGCGATTCTTCGGCCTCTGTCGGCTCATGATCTCCTCCCTCTTCTCTTTGGATATCGAGACTCTATTGTAAGAGATTTCGTACCCCAAATGTGTCACGCTTGTCTTTGCGAGTTGACATTTCTTCAAATTACATTTCAGGCCAAATAATTTGATACGCCTGAAAATATCTGTTAGATGGTCGATGTGCTCTTCCATCGTATTGGAGTACACGATAATGTCATCGATGTAACAAAATGCGTACTCTCCCGCCTTCTGTCCTCTTCTCCTCATGAAACCTCCCTCTGTCTGGTCATTATATTTGCTACTCAGCATGCTTTGCATCGCTTTCTGAAAGAGTCCCGGGGCCTGTTTGAGTCCCATCGGAAGTACTTTCCACTGATATATCTCCATTCCTACTACAAATGCAGTCAGCCATCTGGACTTTTCATCCAGTAGAATTTGCCAGAAGCCATTCTTCAGATCAATGACTGAGTATAGCTTGGCGTTCCGCAATACTCGCCTTCCTTCTTCAAGAGTAGCTAATAGGTAATGGATTTCGTTCCTCCTCTAAAATTTTATTGACGCGGGCATAGTTAACCGTTAAGCGCCATTCTCCTCCCGGTTTAGGCATCAGTCTCGTTTGGGAAACTATTGGAGATGTCGATCTCTCAATGAAATCCTCATCGAGTAACTGCAGTGCTTGTTCTTCTGCGATCTTTGCTTCATGTATACTCAGATATGCCCGTCGTGGCGCCGGGGAAGGCTCAGCACCTGGTATTTTACAAATAACCGCGGTGAAGTCTTCCGGCTTGACACCTCCCGCTTGTCAATGAGTGGGATCAAAAATCATTTTGTTCGCCTTCAATCTCTCTTTCAAAACCTTTTTCTCCTTCTCCGTACCTGCTCCTCCTGCCAATTTCTCGTCTATCGCCGCCTAAACCTCCTCCTCCGACATTCTCTTGTGATGCTTGAGGGGTGCTCTGTCCTCCTCCAAGCCCAACTCTTTTTCTGATATATCGTCCATTCCAGTTTTTTTATATGTGGCAGTGTCTGGTTCGTCGTCCTCCGCCAGACCTACCAACATATCTATTAATGTCCCATATTGCAACGGAGCTTTTCGGGTGTAGAAACCATCGAAGCATGTGAATGCTTGAGGAATCAATTTCAACTTGTCCTGGTCTCTGAGCTTCCGCTTGTATGCACTGCTCTGCTCACGAGTCCCGAGACGACAAGCCACCACTAAGTGTTGCTTCCGTGAGGGCACCGGTATCGGATGATCAATAAGCCCGTCCCGTATCTCCTGCGCCCATATCGCCTTCTCATTGTACGGGAGTATAACCGTATATGGTTTATTGTTTTCAAAAAGAGTGCGCAGGCACTTTTTCACTTCTGTCAGTGAGCGCGGCCACGTAGGCTCGTCACCCCAGAATTCAGTAATAAAGCTTTTAATATCTTCTGCCGGGATATCAGGGAGTCGTCCCTTTCTCCTCAGTATAAACTCCTGTCTGTCCTTTTCTTCCCACCTTTACGTGAAAGCAATACCCGTTGGTAATATACATCGGCCCCTGCTCCTTCTCCAACGATGGGCACTTTTTCCCCATGCATATAATCTCCTCCTTCCTCTTTTCAATGAGATCGTCTATCGACCTTTTATTTCATTGTGTAGGGACTGTAGCAGTATAGACCTCCGCCTCTCTCTTGTCTGACAGGGTTGAACCATCTGTAGACACCGCGTCCGTTGGTATATATGCCTCATATGCGTGTGTAATGGCCACCTGTTTCCCTTCCGATGCTACCCCTAGGTGTAGGGCCTCGTATGAGTCAATAGCATGGAGAGAGTCGACAGTATATTCTTCTCCTGGCTCTACGCCGTATATAACTCTTTGGGGGCGCAATCAATCACTACGTTCATTGTCGCCAGTTGGTCGTACGACAAAAGAACAGATCCGTGGTATTCGGGGACAACGTACAAGTCCACTCGATATACTCGTCCGGATTTCAGTTTAAAATTTAAAGTAATGATGCCCGTTATATCCGTCCGACTACTAACTCCTTTCAAGGTGCCCGATGATTTTTTCATATTAGTTTCTAACCACGCATGGTGTTTCGTAGTAAATTTCCGGCCGACAATATTAATATTCGCCATAGTATCATTGCCAACGTTTATAAAGGTATTAAATGTTTCACAAAAAAGGTTTGTATAGCATAAAGCGTCTGGCCAGTGACTTTTTAAGGCCAATACAAGGAGCTTGTGTTCTAAAATCTGTATCCTTTTCTCGAGGTTCGCCTCCTCCTCCCTTTCTGCCGTTTTCGTAATGTCTGTTTGGGTATTGTTCACAGGCAAAGGATGATTGTCCTTGCTTGCTCTGTTTGAGACCGTGAGGAGAGGTTGATGTCCTCCATCCTCCTTGTCTATTGTCTGTCTCGGCAAGTTGATAAGATTGATTGTCGGCTCTATTCTTACTTTCTTCGGCTGTGGCTGCGACGGGCCCGCCTGCTTTCTCTTTGCCAGCGCTTTACTCGCCTGCCTATTAGCAGCATGCACTGTTTGTTGTCGTGATGGGTGTACTGGTATTGTACTACCTTTGAGTTGGTCTGTGGCCTGCTGTGGGCTCTTAGACTCACTGGTACCCTTGGTTGGTACCTGCACAGGGGTGTGTTGTGCAATGTTTGTTGTTCGTTTTTCTTCCTCCTTCTCTAGTCATTGGACTACCTCAAATCTCTTACCTGAGTCGGCATCAGTGTCGGTAGTGGTTGCGCCTGATGTCGCATAGGCCTGTAGTGCTGAGGAACTCAAGCTTGAGCTCGAGCCGTCTGTCCAGCCCCCATCTCTGTGGTACGGGCGCTCTGCGCTGCCGTATCCACCTCGGCCAACCCATCTTCCTCCTCCTCTACCTTGAAATACACCTCTTCCTCCTCCTCTTCTCACAAATCCTCTCTCCCCCCCGCGAGTGTATGTGCCTCGTGCGAAAGGGGCTCCTCCTCCTCGATTGATTCCTCTCCCTCCTCCTCTTCCTCGTGTTCCACCTCTTCCTCTACTTGCGGCTTCTATGGCTGCCGTCTTCTGATCATCTCTAGCAAAAAGAGAATTGATCGCGTCAGCTAGTTCGTGGTCATGGTTCGCGACATCCTGTAATTTCCACCCCTGATCATTGCGCAGTCGGCGCAGAACGGCGACAGTGTTGGTTTTGTCCGACCGTACGTTCTTGAGGAGTGTGTTTCGGATGCGGGTGTCCTCGACATCGTGGTTGTACGGGCATTTCTTATTTGTGTGTTTGAAGCATTGTGCCCGTGCCCACCAACGAATACACCAACAAATAAGGTGTGTTAGCTTCACGACTGTTCTCTCTTGGTCGCTTTCCTTGAGATCGTTGCGTATGTGCGGCTTGCGGTTGAGCAGAAGCCGATGCAGAACCGATCAAGGATGCTGTCTGGCTGTCGAGCCTCTGACAAGCGGTCATTACTTCGGTCCACAACATTTTTGGGCTCACTGCCTTAGTCGTGGCCTCAAAGGCGCTCATCTTCAAAAAGTTCAGGTGCTTTACCTTGTCGAAGGTTTTGCAGTCTTGCATGAGCAGTGTGAGCTTATTTTTGGTGTAGACGTGCAAAGCACTGAGGAAATATAAAAGAGAGTGTACTGGGTGCCCACATTTGTTAAGACAGATGCAAGCTGAGTGACAGACTGCAACTGCTCCGATACTAAGTCGAAAATTTCAAACCCAATGAATGTGCCCGTGCACAAGTGTTGGTATCCGCTTGCCTTAAAGTATCGAAAGAGGGCAGCAATGGTCAGAGTACAACTCATCTCTGCATGTTCACCTTTCCTTGCTAGCTCCTCCTCTCCTCTGTACTTCTCGTAAGTTATACGATTAAAACCAGCTCCAAGGAGGGATCGATCACAGAGATGTTCTAGGACTTCATACTCCTGCTCCACCTCACACTGGTTTTGCTGGAAGCATCTCTCCATCTCATTGAACTTAGTCATGAGGGTCTTCTCTGTGTCAGCCTCATTGGCAGTGATAGCATAGAGCTTAAGGCCCCCTCCCCCAATTTTGATTTTAGCTAGGGCTGCCTGCTGCCTGCAGCGCCTGCTTTTTCTTCTGGGAGTCAGTCAAGTTAATTACTGTTCCTCCCCCTTGGGGTCCTTCTCCTGTGGGTCACCTCCTCCTGCTTTCTTGGGAGCTGGGTTAGATGTGGTAGGTGGAGCCGTTGGCTGTGGAGCCACCGTGCTACTGCCATTGCCACAGCTATCTTCTCCTTCTGCTCCTTCTCCTCTTTCTGTCTCGTCTCTTCTTCTTTCACCTGTCGTGCTAGATGAGTCACGAACTGTGCAAGCCCTGTGGCACTAGAGAGGAAGTGTGCCTTTTCTTTCATGGAAGACTTATCAGCTCTGTTATTATTTGGGATTGTTGTGAAAGGGCCTTTAATGAGAGTGTGATTCTTCGTGTGGGCCCATTGTTTCCATGTTGGCTTTTGCTCCTTCCCCTCAAAGAGGCACTTATGAAGTTGTGTGAGGCGTTCAAGCACCTGACAAGACTGGTCAACCTCCTCGTAAACAGGATGTTGCCTTGTGTTGTCTTTCAGGGCTTTGCACATTTCGTTGTAAGCCCGTGTGAAGGCAGTTACAAAAGCCTCAAGGGCAAACTCAATGCCACTTTGGTTTCTACCTTCGAACTTTCTTTCTAGATTCTTGATATCAGTGGGGACACCACAGACAGACAGCCATGCTGCAATGTGCGTTAATTTTTCCACTGTATGTTTGTGCGTTCATGAAATTCCGCAACGAGCACATCAGCGTAGAGTGTTGCAGATATGTCCTATATGTCGCACAGTGTAAGAGTGTCGCCATACTTGATATCCTGCAATGGCACTCTTTCGTGCTCAAACCTCACTTTGTTGAAGAGAGGCTTCGCAAGGCCGGGAATTTCGATCAGGAGGTTGCTTTGAGCTTGTCCTGGTCTATTCCTTTTCTCGTAAGGAATGTAGATGTGTGTTTTATAATAGGTTGGGTAGTTAAGGAAGAAGGACTTTTCATCATCATATGTAGCCAACTGTTCCCATGTATTTGGGATATTCTGGCCAACATCCTCCATCTCTCTCTGCCTCTGTCAGTGGAGAGCCTCCAGTCTGACCTGCACTCGCTTCTTGTGCATTACCCCCCCCCCCCTGTCGACTCTACATCGGCTGTATACGTATACTCCTCTCTCTCCTCTCCATCTCTATCCCCCTCTCTTCTGAGTACTGAGTCTCCTGCTCCTCTCCTCCCTCACTAGGACCATAATCAGTTGGTGTCACACCAGCCTGCTCATTCTTGTCTTCCATGGCTATCTTATGTTATGAGAGTCACGTCTGCTTTTTTTTTTTTTTTTTTTTTTTTTTTTTTTTTTTTCTTGTTATTTTTATCACTCTATGCAACCTTCTTCTCATTCTTCCTTTTCTCTGTTGAAATAGTTATGGGGCGTCAGGCCCTACACAGAGATAACGATAGTTTGGTCAAAAGAGCTGTTTTGTAGAAGTCAGTCTGTCGTCGGACAGTGCTTCGATATTTGTCTTGCTCTTGTGTGAGAGATGTGTAATCTCCTCTGGTTTATGCAGAGAAAATGCAAGGAAATGGTTCAGAACAGAGAGTGGGAGTGTTTTGCTCGTTTTTTCCTCTGTCTGTGTGTTTGTCTGATGTTTGTTTCGCACTTGTCCTACTTGGCTTTATGCAAGCAGCAAGAGGGAGTGGAGTAGGTGTGGTCTGGTGTCTTGTAGAGGAGCACACAGAAGCCAAATGTGCACAAGTGCTAAAGGTTATGCCAGCTTGTGATAAATTGATTGCTTGTTTGTAAGTTTTTTGTTTGAGGATGAGTAGGAGTGTTTGTTTTCGTCTGATGTCTGTGCGACAGATTAGCGAAAAATAAATTTGTGCTTATCTGATGTCTTTAAAACAGATCAGAAAAGAAATCAGCCTTGAGATATGGACTCCAAATGTATTATCCCCAACGATAGCTCAATGGAAAAGTAAGTTTGTAATATAACCAAACACAGTCCTCAAAAAGAGAATGATGTCTCGTTATATTAGCTCAATGACGCAAAGACAAAAAGCCAAAAGACCAGGATCAAATTGGCATTTCAGACGTGTCCGGCAAGGCGAAATCTATAAATAAGTTTTTTACCTGATAATTCGGGGGGTGATGTCCACAATTCAAGTTGTCAGGGGTTACATCGCCGCAAACCAGAGCCCAGGTATAGCTAGCTCACATAAAACCACTCACTGTAGGTGTATATGTATATGCATTTGTTACATATATGTACATAAATTTAAAAAAATTATCGATAGGCCTGATAAAACAAATGCCAATTTGCACCTGGTGGGATAATCTATTGCCTTTTTGTTCCGGCCCGCGCAGGGCAAAATGGCATTTGCTATCCACAAGTAGAACTATGTGGCAAACACAAGTTTGGCCGGCTACGTGTCGGTTAACCGCGACCGTTACGTCCGTATCCTGACGTAGCAGCTACGTACCGGTTAACCCTAGCGGTTACACCGATAGACGTAGCGACTACGTGAAGAGCCACGTCAGGTGGCGCCGGGTGGCAGGAAACACATGATTTTTCCGGTGGCAGGATTCTGGAATTTTTTAAAGGCCAAACTTTGCGGCTTTCCCCTGCAAAATTGGCTGGTCCGTTTCGGTCGGGGAAAGTGGCATTCGACCGTTCAGGACACGCGCTATCCGAATATGCAATAAAAATTTTTCTGGTGGGCGGTGGCACCGGACCCCTCCCACAAGTGCGAGTCCTATTATTTTTGAAGTACTCCCAGCCACACATTTTTTTTCACTAAAAATAATTGAAACCGACCGCAGCAGCCGCCGTAGCAGCCGAGGTCGCGAGCAGCGGAAGTGAGACTCCTGCCGCTGGCAACTTTCAGCCGCAGCAGCAGCCGCCGCAGTTGCACCTCGAACCGACCGCAGCAGCCGCCGTAGCAGCCGAGGTCGCGAGCAGCGGGGGTGAAACCCCTGCCGCTGGTGACTCTCAGCCGCAGCAGCAGCCGCCGCAGTTGGACCTCCTCTCTCAGGTGAGTAATTTTCGGCGGATTTTGCGGGCGTCTGGAACTTTCGTCACAAATCAGCCTCTATACAAGCTAATTTCTGACGAAAGTTCCAGCATTCCATTTTCCCGGGGAAACAATGGAGATAGTGTTTCCCCTGGAAATCTCACAGTCTGGAACTTTCGTCAGCATCTCCCCTCCTATACAGGGCTAAATTCTGACGAAAGTTCCAGCATTCCGTTTTCCCGGGGAAACGGGGGAAAAAGGAAGAGGAGGGGAGGAGGGGGGGGGGGTTGCCGCCTAACTGATCAGCGGCTGTCTCCACTTAGCAGTCTTGCGATGGGTGCACTTCCTCCCTCCCTCTCTCCCTTGTTTCCACGGGAAATCTCACAGTCTGGAACTTTCGTCAGAAATTAGCTTGTATAGAGGCGGATTTGTGACGAAAGTTCCTCCACTGAACAGTCTGGCGCTGGGTGCCACCCCTCCCCCTTCCCACCCCCTTCACGCCATTTTTGTTTCCCCGGGAAATCTCACGGTCTGGAACTTTCGTCAGAAATTAGGTTGTATAGAGGCTGATTTGTGACGAAAGTTCCGCGATCCGGTGAATTTTGGTGGCTGGTGCCACTTCCGGGAAATCTCACTGTCTGGAACTTTCGTCAGAAATTAGCTTGTATAGAGGCTGATTTGTGACGAAAGTTCCGGAATCAGGGAACTTCCCGGGAAATCTCGCGGTCTGGAACTTTCGTCGGAAATTAGCTTGTATAGAGGCTGATTTGTGACGAAAGTTCCGGAATCAGGGAAAACGGCCTGGTTCAGTGGCGGGCTGATGACGAAAGGTCCGCCATCGGACCGTTTTGCGGCGAGTCCTCTTCCCTTCCCTCTCTCTCTCCTTTTCCCCGTGAAATCTGACGGTCTGGAACTTTCGTCAGAAATTAGCTTGTATAGAGGCTGATCTGTGACGAAAGTTCCGGAATCCGGGAAATCAGCCTGGTTCAGTGGCGTGTGCACTTCCCGCCTCCCTTCCCTCTCCTTTCCCTGTGAAATCGGCCGGGTCTGGAACTTTCGTCAGAAATTAGCTTGTATAGAGGCGGATTTGTGACGAAAGTTCCGGAAGGCAGGTTGGGGTGCTTTAGCAGCAGGGGTTGCGGGGGTTGCGGGGGGCTCAGCAGCAAAAGGTTGCGGGGAGGAGGGGGAGGGGGAGCGCCCCGGGTCGGCGACTTTTGTTCCAGGGGGGGGGATTTGCGGAAAAATTTTGCACGCTCGCATGTGTGAAAGCTGTTGTTTTTTTCTTCTTGGCTTTATCATTACTCTGTGTCGAAATGCTGGCTGTTTGTCCTACCTGTGGCGCCTGCTTTTTCGAGGGGCAGCTGTATTGGTCCGGGACATGTAAAAAAGGGGACCCTCGGGACTTGGCCTCGCTCGTGTGCCGCCCTTATGGCGACGGAGCCTGTATCAACCCCGCTCGCGATATCCCTGGCGGAGACACTTGGGAAGAACGCATGCGCTTCGTGGACAATTTTCTAGACGAGATCCTGTAAATTTAAGTAAAAAAAACTTTTTCCTCCTGTTATATCATTTAATCAGCAACCAATGGAAGTTGCGA
>WBZZ01003967.1:0-30160 GCA_019918135.1 Paulinella micropora
AAAAAGGGGGGGGGGGGGTGGAATACATTTGGGAATGGGCGGGAGGGGGACCCCGGCTTTTGTTTTTGCGTGTGTGGCGAGAAACAGATAGAGAGAGCTGTGGGGGGATGGAAGACGAGTTGGCGCTCCCTGCCTTACCAACCCCTGGGGGACGAAATTTCGCTTTTCCCTCTTCCCCCCCCCCACCCTCCGATCCCCCGCGTTTTCTTTCATAACTCTGTGTTGCAAACATCTTGGGCCCTTTGTAGATTTTTCAAAACTAAGTTCCACAACCTCAGGAGTCGTTTTTTTTCTCTGGGGTCTTTTTGTGAAAGAAATGTCCAGACAAGAGAAGAAGCAAGAAGCTAAGAGCACCAAGCGACAGAAGAAGCAAGAAGCTACGAGCCTAGACGAAAATGACGAGGACACAGAAAAAACAGTGATATTCACAATTGCCACAAGAGAGTTGATAACAAAAGCAGAGAGAGAAGCCGCAAGGGCGGAGGCCGAAGCAGAGAGGAAAGCCGCCAGGGAGGCAGCAAAGCCGGTGGCATCAGGAACGCCGGCAGCAAAGCCGGCGGCAGCAAAGCCGGCGGCAGCAAAGCCGGCGGCAGCAAAGCCGGCGGCAGCAAAGCCGGCCGCCGGCAAGGAGGAAGCCGAAACGTCGCCGAGAAGTTTTAGTTTGTCCTTAGCGAAGGCCAAGCTATCTCTCTTGGTCAGTAAGATGGTAGTCAACAACGAGGAGGACTACGAACTCAAAAATGGCAAAAAATGTTATAATATAAAACTGCATATCGAGAATGAGGAGATCCTGAAGAAAGTAGTCGACTTTATGGAGCTCTACAGCAAGACAAAAATGAAGGAAATTGAAAGGCCGATCAAGAGCGTCGACCTGGTCGAACTAGTGGGTGCGGAGTACGCTGAATTCGTGGCTGTAAAGGATAATAATAAGGCTGAGGATTTGCGCAAGCTATTCGAACTAACTATGGTCCCTCCTGCGCCTGTTTCTTGCTTTTTGTGCGTGGTTTTTTTGGGAAGCGTCCCCGAAAACCAAGACAGGAAACCGTCGCGTTTGTTTTTTTTGGGTGTGTGTGTGTGTGTGTGTGTTTGTGTCAGGCCGCGAACTACATGGAAATCGAACCTCTGCTGTTGCTCGCGTGTACAAAGATCGCGAGCATGCTCAAGGGCAAGACACCCGCGCAGATCCGAGACACCTTTGACATCGCAGAAGACGGCTTCACTGATGAAGAAAGAAAACAACTGGAAAGTGAGAACGCGTGGGCCGCTCTCGTCTGATGATGCCGCGCCCATTTCCGCAGCACTGTCCCCCGATTCTTCGTTCCGGAAGAATCGGGAGCGGGGGGGGGGGTAAGCTCGGGAAAGGTGAAGGCGGGGGGGGCGGGGCAAGGTGAAGGGGAGGGGGGGGGAATGCCAGTTGCTATGTCTCTCTCTCTCTTTTTTTCTCGAGCATTAAAAGTTCTTGTGTTCTTTGTGCGCATGAAAAAGTGGTCTAACGTCGTAACAGAGCCAAGCACGGCCGGCTTTGAGGCGCTGCTAACAGCAATAACTACACGCTTTAACCAGGCCAAATGTCCCGCCGAGGTCCACGTGACGCGGCAGCACCTGCTCTTAGTCGACGAAAAAGCCAACAGGGCCTTTGGCCTCCGTTTCTGCAGCGTGGCGGCAGACGGTGCCGCAGTTGCTAGCCTGAATGGCGTGCTGCAGCGGCAGGCACTGGCGGCCCAAGCACTGCCACCAGCCGTGCCACGCACGTACAATTTCGCTTGGCTGTTGAGAAGCGGCCGCCAGGAACTGGGCGCGGGGACCCGGGAGCTCCTACGGACTCTGCGAAACATAATCGAGCGGTCCGAGTACAAAGCGGCGAACGACGTCCCGAAGACGGTCTACGACAAGGCTAAAGAATCGGTCCTCGCGGTCCTCGCGTCCGTTCTGCAGAAGATTACCGCGTGGAGCCCCTCGCACCTGCTCCTGTTGCAGGAAACGGAGCACTACGGATCAACGAACCTCTTGTGTTGGCTCAAGGCCAAAGTTGATCACACGCAGTTGGTCCAGGAGCTGTACAAGCAGGTAGCAAGCATCCCGACACTGCTGGCCAGGCCTGGCACGGAGGAGTACTACGTGTGGTCCTGCATATCGCCCTACGCGATCTTTGTCCGGTCGTGCGCTCATTCCCCAAACGCGGGGCATTTCTTGGTGTTGGGCCTGGAACGTGAGGTCCTCAACAACAAGGGGCAGGTCGTCGCCGCCGCGAACCCTAACTTTTACGCCATTGATAACAGCCTGCTACCGGCGGACAGGCCGGCAGAAACCCCAAGCAAACTCGGCCTGCTGCACTACCTGCTGCTTGTCTGCAACACGTACGAGAGGCTCGTAGGCGCCAGGTGCCAGCGCATGGAAGAATGTGATGCTTTGGTGCGGACGATGCTGTCGGCCATCGAGCGCAAGGACCGGCAACATCTGGGCGCGGCGCTGGCTCTGCTTCCGAGGCTGGACCAGTGGGCGTTCGGGTTGGGGCTGCGCCCTTGCGTAGAACGCCTGCTGCTGCAGAACCGCGCGCTGACGGCGGATATCTGGTGCGGCAAGCACCCCGACCTGCGTTACCCAGAGAAGCCGTTTGTGCACGTCGCGTATAACGAGTGCGTGTACGTGTACCACGCGCTTAATCGGATCCTGAAAAATCACGGCAGCGAGCACCACTTTTTTTTAAGGAACGCGCTGGACGCTTGGTACGAGACGACCGTGGGGCGTAGCGAGTTCCTGCGCGAAGAAGATGGCTGGCAAAGCTATGTCAAGGCCCGCACGCGCGTGGGCGCACGGACCTGGCGCGACGAGCTGGCGTTTTCGGCGCACGCGCACTTGCTCGCTATGCTGGAAGAAAACACTGCGCTGAAGGAGGCCCTAACCAGACCAGAGGACCCGCAGAAGCCCTTTGGCCTTCTGGTTGATTCGAACTACATTGACACGTACTGGAAAGCTAAATTGAACGCCGGGCCGCGCCGGCTCTAAGCATAGGTTTGTGGCTGGTACACGACGAAAAAAAAAGAAAGACCAACTGCAGAAAAAGAAATTTCTTTGCCAGACAGAGGGAGGGGGGGGGACTGGAGAGAGAAAAGGGGGGGACTGGAGAGAGAAAAAGGGGGGGGGAGGAGCGATGGCTCTGCCGCACGACTTTTTCTTGGTCGCAGATTAAAACTTTTGGCCATTTTTTTGGGGGGGAGACAACTTTCTTTCAGTGGAGCCGTTTTTACAAAACCTCTCGTTTGTCTTTTTGTTACGCGGCGGGAATGGTTGACGGGAGAGTTTCCACCGAGGCGCAGCAGACGGTTGGCACGGACTCCTGGGGCTTCCAAGAAATGGACGCACTAGACCGGGCCATAGACAAATTGAAAGCTGAGCGTAACCAAGAGACCATGGGCCACGAGCAACTGGCCGCCGTGCTGCACGACATCATCACGGCGGCCCATCGCGGCGCTCCTTGGACCAAAACCAAGGCCGACATACGGCAGCGCCTGGGGCCCAAGGCCTTTCTGAGCCCGTATGAGGTACTGTTTGCTGCACAGTTCGTCTATCTTTGGATCGAGTGATTTGTTTTTTAGGCGGCGGTCTTCTGCACGCAAAGAAACATCCAAGATTTGCAAGAGATCTTGGCCCTCAATTCCAGGCAGCTCAAGGAGGCCGAAAGCCACGCTAAGGAACTTAGGGAACTAGTCAAGGAAGCCCGGAGGCAGGTCCGCGAGGCTGAGGCCAACTTAAGCCAATAAGCCAAGGAACCAACCTTTTTTTTGGCACATACTAGTATTTAATTAAAAAGAAAGCAAGGACCAACCAATCGTGTAACTTTTGAAAGCTTAAACCGGACTTGGTTTTTTTTTCTGCGGTTGACTAGACGAATCTTTTTTTTTTTTTTAATCTACATACCGGGGAGGAGAGCCGAAAAGGAGGGAGATGAGTACAACAAAAAAAAAACGTGGCACACGAAAGGCGGACAATTCACTCCCGGCGTTTTTTTTTTGGTCAAGCTTTAGCGCGGCCCTTCCGCACAACTGTGCGTTCGCGCCAGCAAAGGCAGCCGGTGCCCGCGCGCAGGAGGTCATTGCAAGAATCTTCGGAGCACCGCTCGAAGCGAATCCACGTGGCCTCCCCCACCTCGTCCAGTGCCACTTGGCACTCGGCCGAGACGAGCAGCGCCCCTTCCAAGCACAGCAGCATTTCTGCCAAGAGCTCCTGCGCGGCCCTGGCATGTCCGGCGGCGCCCGGGCAGCCCTGCAATCTCTTCACCAGCAGGTCAGCGCGTGCGCGTAGCAGCCCCTTGACGTCCTCGTCTTGTTGCAGTTGCAGGAAGGATTGCCGCCGTTGGTACCTGCCCTTGTAGTTACGTTGGTCAGACATCTTTTGGCGCACGGGCGCGCGTGTTTTTCTTTTTTTGTCTGGTGGTTTTTTTTTGGGGGCACCCGGCTTTCTTTTTCCCCCGCCCCGACATTTCTCTTTCGCGGCCCCCCCCCTACCGCCCGCACACACGACCGTTTCCTTTCCTGCAGCCGCCGTCGGCCCCCTCTCCCCCCACCCTGTGCACCAGTCGCTGTCGGCCCGCCCCCCCCCCTTTAGACACGAGAGAAACCCCCCCCCCCCTCGCGTTCGCTTTTCCCCCAACTACACACCCCCTCTCTCTCAAGTTTTTGCTTGCTGTCCCTGAGGAAACGGGACTATCTCCAAATCCTTAAAACCCGCAAAAAAAAGGGAAGGCCTTCGACCGGCAACGCCAGTCCATTACTGACCTCCCTACTAGCTAGACGACGATGAACGCTTGCTTACTAGCGCTGGCGTTGGCGGTGGTGTGTTTGGCGGATTGCGCCTGGCGCGCGCCGGAACCGACGGACCTGTTGCTCGAGCTGTCCGTCGGCGCCGCCGGCTCGGTGTGGACGCTGCCGGCCGCGGGCTCGACAGCAATTGTCGCACGCCGCCGGCATTTGGCGCAGGACGAGCCACAATGGTGGTAGACTGGGGCGACGGCACGCCGCCACAGGCTTGTACAACCAGCGGCCCGTGTACGCACGTGTTTGCCAGCGCGGGCGTGTTTACCATAGCGGTGGAAGGCGTGGTGCCGGGCTGGACCATGACGCCTGAATGGCGCGCGCAGCAGGCGGGCGAGGTCGCGCTGCTAGTGATTTTACAATGGGGCGGGCTTCGGCTGGACGCCACCGCCGGCTACCACTTCTACGGCGAATGGCAGTTGACTTCAGCGCCGCCGCTGTCGGCCCTTGACACGTCATACGTGACGAACTTCGAGTACAGCTTCGCCGGGCTCGTGGCCGCTACGTTCGATGTTTCGGGCCTGGACACACGGTCCGCGCAAGTGCTGCGCGGCGCGTTCGCGAACTCGCCGAAGCTCCAGTTTTCCAACGTGAGCGGCTGGGACCTGTCGCGCGCGCGCGACATCTCGTACCTGTTCAACGGCACGCAGGCAATCGATATTCGGGGCCTGGAGCGCTGGAACGTGTCCGGCGTGTCGGAGGCGACGGCGGTGTTCGCGCGGTCGGCGGTGCGGGCCGACCTGTCGCAGTGGCAGCTGAACAGCTTGCGCGACCCCCAGCAGTTGCTGGAGGGCGCGCCCGCGGAGCTGCTGAGCACGACGTACGACGCGTGCCTGGGCCAGCGCACAGGCGCCGAGTGCGCCGTGTGGGTGCCGTCCGCGTCAGTGTCGCGGACCGCGTCATCGACCCCAACGGCCTCGCGGAGCCCCGGCTCTTCGCCACCCGCCTCGGTGTCGCGGACGCCGTCGGCGTCCTTGACCGCGTCAAGCTCGGGCAGCCCGACCGCGTCGGCGACTGTGACGAAGAGCTCGTCGTCAAGCTCGAGCCCTTCTAGCTCGCCGACAGCGTCGGTGACCTTGTCGCCCACTGTTTCGGTGAGCGCGACAGTGTCGGAGAGCTCATCGTCAAGCCCGAGCCCTTCTAGCTCGCCGACAGCGTCACCGACGCTGTCGCCCACTGTGTCGATGACCGCGTCTCTGTCGTCGACCCCGACCGCGTCGCGGAGCCTCGGCTCCTCACTAAGCGCGTCGATGTCGCTGACCGCCACGGCGTCCGTCACTGCATCTACCTCGACCACCGCGTCGGCGACCGCTACACCCACGCAGTCTGACTCGGGGACGCCCACTATCTCTGTGACGCGGTCCGCGTCAGCGACCGTGTCGGTGACGCCGTCCGCTACGATCTCTGTGACTTCGTCCGCGTCGGCGACCGTGTCGGTGACGCCGTCCGCTACGATCTCTGTGACGTCTTCCGCGTCGGCGACCGTGTCGGTGACGCCGTCCGCTACGATCTCTGTGACTTCGTCCGCGTCGGCGACCGTGTCGGTGACGCGGTCCGCTACGATCTCTGTGACGCCGTCCGCGTCGGCGACTGTGTCGGTTACATCGTCTGTGACTACGTCCGTGACGCGGTCCGCTACGATCTCTGTGACGCCGTCCGCGTCGCCCGACGTCAACGAGTGCGCCCTTGCCAACAACGGCGGCTGCACCGCCAACGGCGCCTGCACCAACACATACGGCAGCTACTTTTGCACGTGCAACTCGGGGTACCAAAACCAAACACAGCTCACGTCGCCCGGCGGCCTGTTAGGCTGGACAGTGACCGTTAGCACCACAAGCGTCGGCAGCGCCAGCGACGCGGTGGATAACAACTACCTCACGCCCTGGACCTCTGCTAACACTGCCACTGATAATTACAATCCACCAAACGCGGTAAATGGGGTTTGCACGGGTCCCTATATTGGCACAATCACGACGCTAACCTATGGAGGAGATTACGTGCAAATCGCCAGGTCGGACGGGGCTCTCTTTCCCTTGTGGTCGGTTGGGATCGTGGCAGGCCAGCGCACGATTGCCTACGGTGCCCGCGGCTGCCTGATCGCAGCTGGCTGTACGGAGGTTTGGGCCCCGGGCACGTTACACGTCTTCGGCTCGGCCGATCGTGGCAGCAACTGGGTCTTTCTGGCTACGGGCGGCAGCTGGACGGACTGGGCCGCCGGGCAGGAACGTGCGATTTCCCTGACCCCAACGTCCGGCTACAACGCGTACCGCTTCGTTCTCGGCCAGAGCTGGGCCTCTGTTACGGGGGGCATAACATCGTGTATGCCGTCAGCGGGCCTGGGCGACCTCAGGCTCACGCTGACCGCGCCGGTGTGCATCGCAGTCTCGCCGACTCCGTCCATAACACCATCGCCCAGCCCCAGCCCGCAAATCAACGAGTGCACCGCCTGGATCAGCGCTTGCGACCAGACGCTCGAGACTACCTCCTTCAGTGGCAACACCTTGACAACCGCCTCAGCCACCTATACCGTGAGCGCTTCGTCAGCAGGCACTATGCCTTATTCGGCGTTTGCGGATTTTGTCACCAATGAGGGCTGGCGGTGCGCAGCTGGTACGTATGCATCCGGAATCTACGCTGGAACCGTCAACACCGCGGGTGTCCCAGGGGAATACATTCAGGTGCAAATCAGTGTTCCGCGTGTCATCACCCAGCTCATCATGCAGGCGCCCGCGTATTTAAGCAGGTCCCCGTCCAACTTTACACTACTAGCTAGCAGAGACGGCGGCACTAGCTGGACCACACTGCTGCATAAACCGGCCATCAGCTGGTCGGCGGCGCGCGCCAGGCAAAGATTTTTCATTGACCAGCCAGGCCCCTACACCGTCTATAGGCTGGTTGTGACCAAGGGTACTAGCACTACGTTTGTAGGGATTCAACGCCTTTGGCTGCGGGAATGGTGCTGCCCCAGCTGCGCCAATGTTCCTATCAGCAGCTACAATTGCACCTGCGATGCTAACGTGTGGCTCGGCGGGGGGGTTGGGCGGGGCTGCTACAGCCAGAACGAGTGTAGCATGTGGCCGGCCGACAGCAGCTGCAGTAAAACAAGCAGAGTTTTTTACTTGAATTGGACGACTTCGCTAACGTACGGAGCCTGGACGCTGTCGCAGAGTGGCAGCTCGGCTTTTCTCTGGGCGCTGGTGGGCGCGTACACGGGCGCGTCCAGGTGGGCCTCGGACAATGCCTACGACGTCGCCACGGGTGATTACCTGGGCGCCAAGAGCAGCGCGGGCATAGCGGGGGAGTGGGTGCAGCTTTCGCACTCGTCGGAGCGAGTGATCACTAGCTACTCCTTTGGCTGCCGGCAGACCACGAGCGCGCACGGGGTGTGCGCCGGCACTCCCGTGAGCTTCGCGCTGCTGGGAGGTTGCGACTTGGTGGACTGGCACGTCCTGTCACAACAGACCAACATCTCCCCCTTGTGGATGGGGCACGAGAGGACTTGGGTCATCGACAACCCCGCCATGTACTCGCACTACAGATTTGTCATTATGCGAATACAGCCCAGCGCCTCCGGGCAGGCTACGGCAGACGACATGTTTTTTAACGAGTGGTGCTGCAGCGGCTGCACACAAACAGCCGGAAGTAAATACCAATGCAGTAGCTGTTGGGAGCCAGCGGGTGTTGGCTGCACCTTCGACGACCCCTGCAGCTGTGCCTGGCCGGCAACTCCGTGCAGCAGCCACAAAAGGCCGTATGGGCTTAAGGGAGATTCAGGTTGGCCTTCGTACCAGTGCCCCGCCAGCTTTTCTTCGCCGGGCCTGTACGCGAGCCCAGCCAGCCTAGCGGGACAGACCGGCAACCCGCTCCTGCGCGGCAGCACGGCGGGAGGGGCCTGTAACTTTGGTTTTCACGTCTGTCGCTTGCCTACTGATTCAAACTTGCAAATTGATCCGACGCTCGTGAGCACCTCGCAGCAGTATTTTGTAGCGGCGGGTGGTTGTGAAGGGTACGGCCAAACCAACTTCAGCGGACTGCACGGCCTGGGTGTTAACGGAAGTGCAGCCTTGTGTACTGCGCTGAGTACCAGTTTGGGCTCTTTCGCTAGATATTTTGCGCCGCAGGGGTTGGGCTTTAGTTTTCTCCCGAGCGTGCGCTGGAAGTCGGAAGCAAGTGTGGACCAGAGCCGGTTTGTGAACAAGAGCAACTACCTAGTGGACGGGGACCTACAGTTAATTTAATAATTTACTTTGATCCAGGGGGAGTGTTAGACCTATTAATATAATTAACCGGATAGTCAGTATGTGCCGGCATATGTAATGTGTGTCGTTAGAGCCATTACGTATGTCCGGCCTAGATAATGGGGCCGTCCCTTGGCGCCCTTTTCTCAATAAAGTATCTACTCAGGCTGTAGGACACAGCAAGTATACGGCAGATTATTAAGTTAGTCTCACACAGTGTAGTAACAAATAATCAAGCATTCTATTGGTCACGCGTACTACGTTATCGCTTGGCAGCAGGACCCTCATTCGAGCTCGCTGGTGGTTGCTTTCCTGCATCTTCACTTTCTCTGGTCCTCTTCGTCGTCCCCTTCTCCCCCACCCCGTCCTTACCCTCCTCTGCTAGATAGAACTGGAAATGTACTATATCCTTTCTGCCGTATGTGCCTGCATGCTGTATGCGCGGATCTATACCCTTGATGTCTCCTGGCTGCGGCATTGCATAGTCTCCTGGTTGGCGGCACCCAGGTTCTTCCGGACCATGAACTTCATAGCGTTAATCAGTTCTTGCATGCCAGGAACCTGCTGTTAGTTCTGAAAGGCGAGAGGGCCGCCGTACCTGTCTCAGAGTCTTAAATCTTTCAGACATTGCTGATACACATCCGACTTTTCGATGAAGTAGTTGGTCTGATCGTACGCTATCAATGTGTTCGGAATCGGCTGAGAATTCGCAGCCATTTTATATATGGTGACCTCGCCTGGCAGCAGCCACAGGCAGCCAACACAACGTCGCTGAATACCCTTAGCGATCCCGCCTGCCTTTCCTGCCCCGCCAGTAATGCCCAAGAAGGTATACCACCCGACACACACACTATAGACAGAAAGCCAGGATTCAAGTGTCGATGTGATGCATTGGACAATGTTTTCAACACATTCTTTAATTAAACATTGCAGATTATCAACGTCCATCTTTACCATGCAATACGGAGCATCGAAATCAATTTCAGATATTGAAACAAGCTTCAAAACCAGGTGCCTATAGGTAAAAGCTATAATTGGTCACGTTTGTCAATGCGTTCGCGTACAAGTGGCAATTTATCGGCAGTGATGGAAGTGCAGCAGGATATGCTGCCGACAACCGTTGGTAGGATAACTACGTTTACTATTAGTAATTACTTTGTGACTGGTAAGTAATTTATTCGTATTGTCGAATGACAGTATAGTTCTAGTCAATATGTGTAACGGGTGAAACGGTCTATATTGGCATTCAGGATCGGACACTAACCATTGTGTAATAATCACAGTCGTGCGGACTTTATTTCAGTTTCATTCTTACCTCTGAGTTTGTCAGTTCTGCTATCTACTTGCGAATTAAACGTGTCGATTGGCATCGTGGCTTCTAACGGAGTCTCTCAGCAAACCGGAGTGTAAAAGATACTACGTCCGTGAGTGACAGGGGAATTACCAATTAACGGTTATGAGCCGCTGGGAAAGCGATTTCGGCACAATGCAAGCAGCATGAGGCAGTTGATGTCTCACACACCAGTGTTTAGTGGAAGCAAAAAAGATTTGCAAAGCTGTTATTATCAGATCGAGGAGTATGCATATGGTATTAACACAACTCTCGGGGACATGTTCCATAATGCTTTTAAAGACCATAAAGCAGCCAAGACGAAATATGGATACGATAGAGATCGTATGAGAAAAGCTGGAGAGATGGACAAACCGAGAGAACCACATGAGGTGGACACACCAGAAGGAACAGACGACGAAGAAGAAACACAACAACAAACGAGACAGAGAGGCAGCAGACAGTCAGAACAGAAGGCAGAGAAGACAGAGAAGCCTGCCAACGGGAAAGACCTCTCAAAGGAAGAGAAGAAAGCATGGGAAGACAAAGCGAGAAGAAGAAAGAAGAGATCGATGACAAGAACAAACAAAGATGTGTCTCTGCTGAGAAAGAAGAACTACAAAGTAGAACAGCAATATCTGCTACGCTGCAGAATGTTTCAACTTCTCGTCACACCAGCATTCTCGGAATCAAAGATGATACAATTTCTCAGAAGCAAAAAGGTCTATTGCCCGTTTGAGAAAGTCGGCATTGTAAAGGAAAAATGCGGTAATCTCAGCGGTGCGGCAAGATATGTAGAGGAGAAAGCGTTCAAAGAAATGAGACCAAGACCGACCGACAGAAGACATGGACGAATACTTGACACAACACCAACTGCAGAAACAATGGCTTGAGACATTGAGAGGGAAAGATTTTGAGCCAGAAGAAGCAGTGATCGGACTGTTAGAGAAGCTAGAGGTACACGAGGCATACGGACAAAACTACATTAACGAGCATTATAGATTAGCAGGACGGCCACCATAAGCCGTCATGTCCAGCGCCACGGCTTGTACGCCGCGCCCGATCTGGTACTGCAAGGCGCTCAGCCAGGCCCTGGCCTGCTCGCGCTCGTCGGCGCCTACATGCAGTGGCCGAGACATCTCCTTGGTCTTGGTTTGGGTTGGTCTAGTCCCGCCAATGGCGGGGGTCTCGTCGTCGTGATGGCGCTTCCAGATTAGCAGCAGCACAGAGACCATCGCACGACGATATGGTAGAGTCAGCGAGAGAGATATATGTGCTGTGGGCAGCTAATCAGAAGAAGCTCAGAAGAGAGAGAAGGCAGAACAGAGAGAGAAAGGGAGAGGGCAAAGGAGCGAACCTACTGCTAGGAGAGGGAGAGGGAGAAGAGAGAGGAGGAAAGAGAGACAAAGATAAGAGATGGACAAACTCCGGGAAGGGGGAAAAGGGCGAAGGTCATGGGAGTGATAGCTCGGGGCGGGAATGGTGGCTGACTGCAACATGCTACAACTGCTATCAAACTGGGCATACCAAACGTTTTTGCCTCAAACGAACGCCAAACCCCAAACGAACCGATCCTAAATCAACTCACTCTGACTCCTCGAAAGGAAAAGCACGAGACAAGAATGGAAAGTTTCGCAAGAAAGGGACGAAGGGTCTTACTGAAGTAGGAGAAGAGGTTGAGGAAGGAGAAGGAAACCAGTCTGAGGGGGAAGAAGACAGTACAGAAGAAGAAGAGTATGGAGTCGTCTTGATGGAAACTATCGAGGAAGCAATGGAGGGAAACATTGAAAGTGGGGAACGTATTATTGCTCGTGAAGCAGAGCAAGAGGGTGAGGAGGATAGTGAACCTCAAAGGGAGCAAAGTGTGAACGAACCCTTAGAACAACCCACAAGAGCCCGTGGGGGGGGGGGGGGGGGATATGTTGAGTGCTCCTTTGGCTCGTGACACACTCCGAAACAGACCCCACAACCCCCCACAACGCATTCTCACTAGTGCTCAACACCTCGACACCTCGACAACAACGACTCCTACCCTCACAACCCCACGTGACACGCAACGCGTGCAACCCTCACCATTGCAAGCGCAGCCCTCGCAATCACGTGAAAAGAGAAACGGAAAGAGCAAGAGAAACCAAAAACAACACCCCCTCAGAACTCAGACGAGAGAAAGAAAGAAAAGCCACAACTCACTAACTCTACCCCAAAGAACAACACCACAGGACCAAAGACCATTCGTTGTCAAGGACTGAACTGGAAAGGAGAACAGTGTGGGGTGAAATTAGGAAAGGGGGGAGTTGGGGCAAGGCTTATGAGGAAGCAAAAAGGCTTGATTATGCTGAGTTATGTGGGTATCATTGTCGTCAAGACCCAAATTTCCCAGTGCGTGCTCTGCATGTTCACCCTTACGAAGATCTCTCGGGCCTCCTCGAAAAGAAGAATCCAAAAGCGCACGTCCATCCGGACTACAAGTCGCAACCCGGCATTATCAACCTGGATTCCACCCACTGTGTTGACGCCGAGACATACTCCCATTTCGTCCATCGGACAAGAAGTGCCCCGAAAGAACCAACCGAAAGAAAAAAACGCGGTATTGCCATCAACACCAAGCGAATGGAAAGGCATTGAAGAAGAACTCCAATCCGCACTCCCTAGATTGCCTTTTTCTTCAACGTCCTCCTCTTCTTTTTTCCAGAACACAGTCTACCCGTGATTCCCATCCCGGACACATGCACAGTACACAAATTACTGTTTGATGTGAAACTGCGCTCCTTTGCAAGGACTACATTCCTTTTGCGACATCTCATCTATCTATCTAATAGATTCTATCTATCTATCTATCTATCTATCTAGATAGATAGATAGATAGATAGATAGATAGATAGATAGATAGATAGATAGATAGATTTATTTTGTTTTCGGTTATTGTATCTCTTTGATACCACTTCCGCTCTATCTCTTTTGCTTCCCACTCAGATCCTACCGGGTGGCAAGTATTTCATTAAAACAGTGTTTGCGTTAAAAAAAGATAGATAGATAGATAGGTAGGTAGGTAGGTAGGTAGATAGGTAGATAGTTATTAGTGATTTATCAAGTCGGCCAAGTTTAATTAAATTCAAACATGCGTCAGGGCAGATTTTAAGGGCGAGCAGAGAGATTGCCACATGAAGCGCTTGTCCTTGATGGCAAAGAATGCTAATCTGATGGTTGACTTCAACACTTGAAATTGTCCTCGGCTGTATTACCATGGCATTACGCTTCGCCTTTTTGCAATTAACTTTTCTATTTTACTCTTCCTCTTACCGCTCAGCTATATGACGACGGTGGCAAATATTTTATTAGCTATTCATTGTTTATGATGTAAGATCATCCATCATATTAGTTATTTGGAATGAAAAAGCATTCAAAATTCAAGTGAATTTTTCAATAGTGTAACGGTTGTTTGCGGTTGGAACTAATAATCTTAATTAATAGTTAAGGGCGGCCGTATCAGAGTAACGGTGTCGGTAGAGCCTTTACTTATGATCCAGCCAGTCATTGACAAGTCACGGTTACGTGGCGCGTTCTGTTGGCGCCTTTCTTATTAAAGCTGTAGTACTGCTGTGTGACGATATAGCCTTTAATAAGAACTTCCTCTGTTCTTCCCTGTACCTTAGGCATGTACATGGAAAAAGTGAAGGGTCACGTATTTTAATAAAAATAGCATGGTCAGTAACCTTTTGGTGCCACATGACAATTTGCAAAATATGAGGATCAGATGTGAAGCCTGCGGTGAACATGGTGCATTTGAAAAAAGCGAAAAACTGGTAAAAATTGAGTAAAAAAAAAAAAGAGGGCGATGAGTTCGAACAAGACTGGAGAAGAGAAATTACATGCCCTCGTAAGGGGATGAACGGAATCAGTTAGCTCAGGAGTCAGATCAATGTGTCCAACCAGTGGAGCGGATATGTAACTCTGTTCCGAGACGCACGGGGCAGCTGGGTCCAAGTAAGAGGAAAAATACATTCAGAGGTGGTCGGAGGAAGCCAGCAAACGCGATGGAAACAGAGAGCTGCTGGCGGATGAACTGGTTCTGCACACTCTCATGATAATATGTGTGTACATGAATATGACAAGTGAATGGTTGCACAAAGGAAGCCAGGCTTGGGCTAGTTGGGGTGAAAGCAGTCGTGAAGCAAATGGCAGTCGTGTTTTCGATAGAGAAAACTTAGAGTGGCTCAGGAGCTTGGAAAAGGTGTGCAGGGAGGAAACCAACAAAAGGGAAAAGGTCCACAGGATATGTGCATCACGCGGTTGCTGTTGGCTGCTCAAACAGCAGGTCTAGCAGGTTTTCTGGTGCTTGGGAACCAAATTGGTGGGAAGGTGGAAAAAGCTGGCGTCACGAATGTAACCCGGCCGCCCAGCGGGGAAAAAAAGCATTCAGCCACCGTATTTTTGCCATGGTTTTGTCACAGATGTGAATGTTTTCGTCAACTCCGTTCTCAAGCCAACTCCTCTAGCAGGGAGGCGAGTTAAGCGTGAGCGCCTCGCCCGACAATGCGACACGATACCGCAGTTTCGTCCTGGGAAATACGGTCCTGGTTAGGGCACAAGTCGAAAAAGAGTAGCCCAACTTCAGACCAGTGTACTATAACAAACCAAACCGACAAGATAAGAGCCAGCCCTGGGAGCTTCTGAGAACAGCATTCGACTTTCCAGGTAGTCAGCTGCTATTTCTATCTCGACCCGAATAGTTCGACTTGTTTTGGCAGTGTAGTTGCTGTCTCTGCATGACAATATCGGATAGTGTTGATAGGGGGATCTCTGCTCAGCCTATGTTGCTTTTGTAAGAGCCTGTGTGTGTGTGTGTGTGTGTGTGTGTGTGTGTATGTGTCTGTCTGTGTGTGTGTGTGTGTCTGTGTGTGTGTGTGTGTATGTATGTATGTATGTATGTATATATATATATATTCTCTTCTCTTTTTTTTATATGTTTATAGTGTTTTATATTTCTCTATTATTGTTTATTGTTATTATTATTATTATTATTACTATAGTTATCATTATTATTATATTATTATTATTATTATTATTATATTATTATTATTATTATTATTATTATTATTATTATTATTATTATTATTCCCGTCGGTGCCACCAGTATTTTCATTTTGGACACCGTGATAGCCCAGTGGTCAAGTTCTACCATCTGGGCCCTGTCGCCAGTTCGATTCCCGTCGGTGCCACCAGTATTTTGATTGAACAACCGATCCGTCTGGACCAGTATTTTCATTGAACATACCGGCCCGTCTGGAAGTGTTGGAACTGCCCTTGCGGGGGTGTCATTAGAGCTTATCGTCAATTCTTCGTACTCCCCTCACGGGTGAGACGATGGAGGCGCATGTGCAGAAATGCATCAGCCATTGACAGAGAAGCACTATTATTATTATTATTATTATTATTATTATTATTATTATTATTATTATTATTATTATTATTATTTTATGGACACCGTGATAGCCCAGTGGTCAAGTTTTACCATCTGGGCCCTGTCGCCAGTTCGATTCCCGTCGGTGCCACCAGTATTTTCATTGAACGTAACGATCCGTCTGGACTATTTTCATTGAACATACCGGCCCGTCTGGAAGTGTTGGAACTGCCCTTGCGGGGGTGTCATTAGAGCTTATCGTCAATTCTTCGTACTCCCCTCACGGGTGAGACGATGGAGGCGCATGTGCAGAAATGCATCAGCCATTGACAGAGAAGCACTATTATTATTATTATTATTATTAATTTTTTCCTCCTCCTTTTTCTTCTCTTCTTCTCTCTTTTTTTTTCTATGTTATATTAATTTCTCGTTGTGGCCTTTGTTTCTCTGTTCCATACTAGTGGTTATTGCTTGCATGTTTGTACGTATGTGTTGTTGTTGTTATTATATATTATTATTTCTTTCTTTCTTTCTTTCTTTTTCCGGGATTGCATTTGATCAATCTATTATGTAATATTTGGCGTTTCGGGTGAGTTATTAGGATGCTCCTGTTGGACATGCATGCAGGATTTTCCACACTTTTAGGATGTGGTCATGGCAGAGATCCGTGAGCTCTTGGGTAGATTGCCTTTGCTTGCGCGCTGGAGAAGAGGTCTTTCAGGAGTTTATATCCTGATGATGGGATGTATCCTCTGATTCCCATAGCGATCATAAGAAGTTGGGGAATGCAATACCCCTGGGAGCTGAGCCTTAGTTCGCGTATCTTCTCTTTGTATACCTTGAATCGGTGCTCGTATATTGCTCTAGGATTATATCCATGTGGTGTCTTGCCATGGTTCTAGTGGCCAGGTGATGGGGGGGTTCTCGCCTCGAGGGGAGGATGGGTCGTGGGGGTTATTCGCATCCCTTTTTTGTCCCAGATTTTTCTGATAGTGTTGCTGGATGATGTTGCATAGATAGATTGATCTAATCTGACTAGCCATTCATTTGTTCGTGAGGTGGCTTCGACTATATATATGTGTGGTGATGATACGGAAGGAGTGAGGATGATGTCTGGTTTCCATGATTCCTTTTCCTCTCGTAGCGATTCTGCGATGTTAGCTGCTGGGTGTATCCGTCTGTTTCGACAGATTGCCCCTTGTTCCCCTAGGCTGGTCCAAGCCATGTCTATGTCATGGGCCGTCGGGAGAGTGATTGGTTTCCCTGCCTCCGCTATGGGAATCATGCGGTGGGGCTGATGTTCGAAGGGGGTGTCTGGGTCTAGGCCTAGGTGTCGTTTCAGGACTTCCCGGGATGCCGAATGTCTGGCGTTGAGGGCGTTCATGAGTTCTTGTGGGTGCGGGGGGTCCGTGCAGGTCATGAAGTGTTCGATGGTGCCCACCTTGTCACAGTAGGGGCATTTTCCATCTTCCCGTCTGTTGGTGCGAACGCTTTTCATGGCTGGCGTATCCCATGCGTTTAGTTGAAAAGAATGAGGCGTATTTCCCAGTCTGCTCTTTGTGTTGATGGGCTTAAGTACTGACTGGAGATTTGTTGTGTTTCGCCTCTCATTTCCGCTGCTGGTTCCCATTTTAAGGCAAACCTGGGTGCGTTTATCTTTTTTCCCCGGTTGGTGCTGATACGATGTCTGAGGGACCACAGATTTCTGTCTCGTATTTCCGCTTTCGCTTTCAGAATCGCTTGCCTGCTGTCCGCTGCCAGTGTGATTTGACCGGTGAAGCGGTGTTGGACTGTCATGACATAGGGGGAGCAAATTCGTCCTTGGGGGTGGCCAGTGGTTGGCTCCTCGTCCTCTTGGCGTAGTTGTATTCCTATCCCTAGATCCCGGCAGCTGCAGATCCATTCGATCCCGAGGTATCCCTGATATTGGCGCTGGGGTTCGTGCGAGTGCCAATCTAAGAATAGCTGGTTCCTGATTGGGGGGGGGGGGGGGAGCGAGGGCGGCTTTCGTCGATATCTTTCCATGGGGGGTGGGGCGGCTGCAGTGTTTTGATTGATTGTTGATAGTAGGCGACGCCTGGGGGGGATATTCGCATGGGTCTTGGTCGTCTGGATGCCATCACCTGACTTTAGGGAGTCTTGCTGTTTGTAGGTAGTTCCGAGGGATGTTCATGTCCTGGATTCGTTGGAGCAGCCCCTGGGCTTGGGTGGCCATCTCATTTTGGTGGGTTTTGGCGTCATGGGGGGTTTGTCGGTGTGGGTTAATGGGGCCGCGTTCGGTGCGACGGTCCAATTCCGGTATAGGTTGGGTGGGGGTGGGCGTCTAGGGTTGCATCCGTCTGGGAGATTCTGTTGTGGGAGGAAGGCATCTTTTAGGAGCCGTAAATGCGAGTGGACCGCAACCTGGGTAGCCCGGTCATGCGAGATCAGCCCCCAGAAGAAAACGGTGGCCATCCTGATGTGTGCCCTGTCTTTGAATGCTGGGAGACCAAATCCTCCGCATTTGCCTCAGGGTCCATAGAGCAAGGCGTTAGGGACATCAGTGCGATTCATGCCGAGAGTGCTGCGAAAGCATTCCCGGTAGTAAGTGTCCATGGTGTCCGCTTCTTCCTCAGTGATAGTTGTCCATCCGAGGGGGAAATCCGCTGTACCTGGGACAAGATCCCGTAAGGCTTCCCGTCGCCTGGCGTTGGTGATATTCATGCCTAACGCTACTTGGGTGGCAGTGAGGAGGTTAGTCATAGTTTCGTTGACTTGTAGCTTGTGGTCGTTCAGGCCGGATGTAAACAGTCCTAGGGATCTAAATTTCGTGTACTTGGTGAGGCTAGGGATAGGTGTGCCGTCTTGACCTGTTAATCCTACTTCAAAGTCTTCTGTCTCTCCGGATGGGTGGACCATAATAGCCAGAGTGAAACTTTTGGAGGCGGCTGTGGTGAATCCTGCCGCGTGGAGTTGTCTTTGCGACCTGTAGAATTCCTCGCGGGCTTGTTGTATATATCGATCTTTATGTCCTGGCCCCACATGTGCGTGCCATTCATCGTCCGCAAAGTGTTTTGGGACGGGATGGTGACGTCCGCGTCGGTGAGGGTCCTGCCCCTCATTGCTGGCCATGAGTTGAATTGGCGTCCCTTTCCGTAGAATTGGTACCCCGGGGCCTGTTCGTTCCGTGGCTCTGAGGTACAGAGGCGTTTTCGGTATTCGTTTGTTATGGAGAAGAGGGTAGGGCTTATTGGGCCTCCTTGGGCAGTGCCTCGCCCCCGATGTATGGGGTCTCCTTGGGCTTGGGGTGCATCTAATCCCTGGGTATGTATGGTGGCTCCCCGGTATAGGTGGTGTACAAAGGAGAAAAATTCAGGGAACTCCGGTGGTGTTGCAACAATGGCCGATAGGGCGTTATGTATTACCGGGAGTTCCACAGAGTCGAAGGCTTTTTCTACGTCTACTGCAGTTAGGATCAGGGTATGTGTTTGTCCCGTTTCTACGGCCGCGTGGTGGACATCATGGATGATGAGGCGTAGGGTCAAGTTTGCTTCATCCACCCCCGAGATTCTGGGGCAGTTGGCTTTTGCTGTTTTGCTTACGCTACCCACGTCCAACATGAGTGTTCTTAAGCGCAAGTCGATCATTTTCGCGTATAGGTTCATAATGGCCTTGGAAATCATGATGGGCCCAGTCGCGGGGATCTTCACCTGTACCCTTCTCTTTCCATAGTTGTACTAGTTGGGTTGGCTTCCATTCTGATGGTATAACCCCTTCCTTCCAGCATTTGTTGTAGTATTGCAGGATGTACGCTTTACCGGCCTCGGAGAGCAGTTTCAGCGCTGATGGTGGGACTTGGTCGGGCCCGGCCAGGCGCCTTTTTTCCCGTTGATGGCTGCCGTTAGTTCTTCCATGGAGAATTCCCGGCGTGCCTCTTGGATGGCCCGCCCTCTATCAGGGTAATGCGCTAGTTCGGGGGGATACTGGTCAAGATCGGCGTGTATCCACTGAGGATGTTGAGCCTGTATCTCGGTTGCGGTGGTGCCTGTCGGCGGGCTAGTTGCAGAGGTTGAGGGTGGGCTTGGGCCAGTCGTCGACCATCCGGTGAATGGGTTGGAGCGCTGCCTCTTTGGCCAGACGGTCGCAGACTTCGTTCAGACAGTGTAACCATTGGAAGCTGTGCTCAATGTGGGAGGCCACCCAGTGGAGGTGTAAATGACCCATCTCTATCTTATATCTTGCTATTGCGTCCCAGAGGAGTGGTTGCGGTCTTTCCGGGAAGGGTTTTTGGTATTCGGATTCCAGGGAGCAGTACGCGATGCCTTTGTAGTCAGAACCCGAATGTGCGCTGTGGTTGCCAGTGATTCGTCCGGATGTAGTGTAGGATCATCGCTGCTCCTCCTACCTCTTGGTGGGCGCTGGAAGTGGGGTTAGCGTGGGAACCGTACAGTGCTATGAGTGAGTCCTGGTATATCAGGATAGCCCCGAACCCGCCGGCGTGTCCTAGTTCGGGGTAGCTGGATCCATCGATGTGGAATATCGCAGTGGTGGTCCGATCAATGACATCCCTAAGAGTGCCTGGTGAGTTCTGGGTTGGGGGTTGGCTTGGGCTTTGGGGATAAGTGACTCGAGGTGTTTTTTCGCCCGTAGGTCTTGTGGGAGTTTGTGTAGCAATAGGGCCACCGTCCCCGTGGAGAGGACCTGGAACACTGTTCTCGGGTCGTGCGGGGAGCGCTGCCACAGGCGTGCGCAGGGGAGAATGGGAGCCCCGATCTCTCCTCCCCCTAATTCCCGTAGGAGGTGGACAATGCACATCTGGTCTGGGGCCGTGTATAGGGGCCACATTTGATTTGGAGGGCGTGGTCGGGGTTGCTGGGGTGTCCCGTGGAGTGCCCAATACCGGTGGTGGTGAGTCAAGTTGTGGAGGGTTTGGGAGGTTGTCCGGTCCACGGTGATCTGTTGGGATGTATATTCCATCAAGTCATCTAACCATACCGGTCGAGAGGTGTGAAGTAGGAGTTGTTCCCAGGTATCTCTCAATTCTGCGCCCCATGCTGTGTTGAGATCTTGTTCTGTATATCCGTTAATAACTAGGGGGTATGGGTCACTGGATGGCGGGGGGATCGGCTGGGTAGTTAGTGAGTGGTCTTCTGGTACTGTCAGTGCCCCTAGGAATATATCTTGTCCGTTGTGTTGATCTGTTGTGGCTGGGATGTGGAGAGCGGCCTGTGGACCCATACTTCTCCCTATTTGTTGGTGAGCTTCCATTGCGGTGGTGATGCGGGCTTGGAATAGTTCCGTGTAGTGCGCGGTGGTGGCCTGGGGGCTGGGGTGAAGGCGAGGTTTGGCTTGTTGCGCCTTTCGGTATGTGAGGCAGCAATCTTCGTCCCATTCCCTGTTTAGCGTAGGTTGATCCGACATCGCCCGCAATTTGCTGTCTGTTTGGAGACGTTTACGGGTACGGTTAAGTTGGTCCCGGGCCCGGGCAATGGTTGCTTCTGCTTCTTTGAGGCAGTCCAGAGGGTTCGAGTTTTTGTAATGATTGAGCCAGGCGGAGAGTCCATATTCCAGCCACTGCTCTGGTCCCTGATTTAATATCCAGTGTCCGGGTCAACTGTTCCCACCGGCGCCAAGTTAGATTTGGGTTAGGAGTACCCTTAGTGAGGAGATTGTGGATTTCTGTCAGAGTTTGCTGGAGTGTTAGCCGAGTGGCTGGGGGCTTGCAATTGGTTAGTCGTTGTTGGCGGTCCCTGTTGGGGGGTTGATTTATGATCTGAGGGTTGGGCACCTTCTCCTAACAAACATTACGACGAAACCTAATATACGGATTTCACGAAATTTTTCCCGATGATTTTCAGAATATCTGAAATACTTGCAGAAAGGATTCCAAAAGCTATATTATTTACTTATATGAGCAGGAATGAAAAAGCAACGCTTGTACATACTCTAACACACTCATTTCAAGTTCACCGGCAGCGAAATATATGCTAGGAGTGGGAACTATTTTCATTAAATTTACTGATTTTGCAAGCGGTCGCTTTCTATTAATACTACATGGCTTTTATTGTTTTATGTGTTCTAATCATTAACATTAATTAATTCAACAATTTAGAAAAGATTTAAAGTGAAAATATTAAAATTTGAATTCAAAAATTCAAATTTTGTATGTATTTACAGTGTTTTCACCATTTAAATTTTCCCAAGTCAGAAAAATGTGATCAAGACATCCCCTGGCAGGTTTTTTGAGCGGGATCTTTGATGTAGATGATAATTCAACTGAATATAATGTTATTTCCGACCGGCACCATCGAAAACATATTCAGAACTTGACTTCAAAACTTAATTTTTTATGATATTATCACTGTAATTTTTTCCTAAGTCAAATTGCATATGTGAACATCAGAAAGCTAAGTTTACAAGCGGGTTCAGTTGCGGGTAGTTAGTATTAACAATATTAATAGTGTTTTTGATGTTTTACTTTAGATTCAATACTGGAACTAACTTAGAGAAAATTTAAATCAGGATCATATTTAATAACCCGTCCACATAGCCATTCGCACGAAGTTGTTGCGTTGAATTTGTTGTTGTCGCGCTAGTTCCTGCTCGTTAACAAGCAAATGATATTGATAAAGGTTGGGCTGTGGAACTTGCTGTTGATTTGCATAATACGTTTGTTGGCAGGCGTTGGCTTGAGGCACGCTTACAACATAGCCGCCTGTGTTGATGCCAAAGTCAACTGCTGGAGCAAACTGGGATTGTTGTTGTTGCTGTGCTTTTACAACAGCTTGAGCAATCAGTTCAGGTGTAATTACACTGTTATTAATATATTGCGCTGGAGTTGCAGACCGCTCTGGAGTTTCAGGCGTAGGCGTAACGAGTGGCTGAGTCACAGGTGCAGCGTTACTAGGTTTTTTTTGCTGTTGCATTTTCAACAACTCTTGCAACATTTTGACAACGGTTGGATCAGACGATTGAACCTGAACATTTGAAGCTGGAGGCACTGTTGGCTTCAGCACCTCAGCCTTCGGCGGGGTAGGAGTCTTAGGACTCTTACTCTTAGGAGGCTATCAATACATCATTTGCAAGTGACTCATCGCAAGGTAAGACAAATACCTTTGGGGTTTTTTGCTTCTTGACCGCGGGCGGCGACGAGAATTCAAACTTCTGTGGCTTCTTGCTTTCGCGTTTTCCCCCTTCGTCTTGAAGAAATATTCCGGGCACTTCAACTTCTTGACAGCCTTGACAGGAAACTCCGACTCACTCTCCAGCTGCTTCAAGTTGGCCTCTTTGTCAGGCGGAGGCAAAGTTTCTTCTTCCGGTTCAGCGTCAGATTCAGTGTCAAACAACTGTTCATCCAAGGGAACGAATTCCAACATTTCCGGTGGAGTGTCCTTGGGACTTATCTTCCTTGCGTCGTAAGCGTGCATCAACTTGCTCCATTCGGCCCATTCATCCGGACGGCATTTTCCGGCCAACCTACTCTGATCCACGTCAGCCAGTTTCCAACTCATTCGCAGTATTTGCTTGAATGGAAGGTTGACCTTTACCTTTCTTTTTAACAATACGACCGACAATAATGCAGTAGGGATGTGCTTCCCTTTTGCCGCGAGTCAAGGCATGCTTTTCACCCAAACTACAAGTCAATAAATTTCAAAGAGTCAGTATTTATTAGAAAGTGTTTACCCAAGAACAGTGACTACTTCAGGAGTTTTACCCACGATAACCAGTTTGTCTTTGATCTCACACGGATAATTGCCCATTCGTTTTGACACCATGTTGGGAACTGAAGTCAGCCTTCGATGCAAGCCTGTCGAAGTGGAGTACGCGAGCACTGAGCCCAAGATGCAGTCTGGTGGCTTGCCCCCTGGTTCCTTTGGTAACAAAAAATAATTGTCGGTTGTGAAGAACCAACCGTCAGCCTGCTTAAGACGGCGGGTTTCCTCCGGGCTGATCTCGTCTTCCGGACTCGGGGTCGAGGGAATTGGTGACGACTCTGGTGACTTCGGGGTTTCCGGCGAAGATGTCGATTGCGGGGGGACCTTGGCCTTGTTGTCCTGGACCGCCTGTGGCTTGTCCGGACCAGTTACTTCCACATCTTTCTGAATAGTTCACGAACTGAGAGATTGACCCATAGTTTGTACTGATGAAAACCTGAAGTCCATTGGGATTCTTGACCGCGTCGGCAGCCTTGGGCAGTTCCGGTGCCTTAGGGGGTGCCTACACGGAAAAAATTTCTACGAATCGTCAATATTTGCAACGAGGCAACCGATTAAACAAATGAGAAACACATGACAGTACTAGGTGACCTGAGTGAGTGCTTTTGCTTTATCATGTTGCTTAATCGGTTGCTTGGTCTTATTGGGATCCGGAGCTTTGGCTTTCTTGGCATGCTTCTTGGGTTTGTCTACTTTGGCTTTCTTGGCAGGTGGGGGTGCACTTTCTTTCACAGCCACTTTCCCATCAGGGACACAGCCGGTGAGTGGGGCTGGGGGGGGTGGGGGTGGGGCTGGGGCAGGGGGTGCAGGCCTCCGACGCTGAAGGCGTCCTCCCTGCGCAGGCACCGGTGCATTTTCCCAAAGACCAGCAGCAGAACGCCTCTTGGTCGTCGCGTTGTACGAGTAGATCACGTTGGGAGCAAGTTCGTTCCAACTGACAGGCCAATCCCAGTACTTGCTGCGAACTCTTTCTGGCAAGTCGACATCCGCCACTCTGACAACATCAGGCAGACCGTTGATGGTCAGATATCCTTCTCCATTGAAGTCGCTTCGAATAGTCTGAACACTCTCTACGAGAGGTCTTGCCATGTTGAAAACAAACGCCTTTCTGAGCACCCTTTTTTCGAATTGACCCACGCTCACCAGCCGGAACTTTTGAGTTCCCCAAAAACTGCCCCAAAAAACCTGTCCTAAACTTTGCAAATCCCCACTAGTGCCGAAATTGCCTTCAATTTTTTCGAAATGGCGACCCGAGACACCTAAGTTGTCAAGCCCAGCACTGCAAGATAGCGCTGTTTTTCATATCTGAAACCACAGTTCAACTGATAGAGGTCTTATAAAACGCTTGTACTTTTTCGCTACTTGAAACTCGTTGTGATGCCTTTTATTTTTTAGGCAGCCTGCCTTTATGGTCTGCTTAGCGTTGTTTTCGGTACTGAGTCTCTTCCCTACTGCAAATGTACTCCATTTGCTTGTTCAATGCTAGTGCAGTACTGTGCCAACTGTGCTGATATGTTTAGGCTTCCTTTTTGGTGATAATGCAATACCAATCTCCCGAACAGGAATGGAGTAAAGGTCGGTGTTCATTTGTTGCCACGAGTTGCGTACTTGCTTTCCTGAGATAATGACTTAAATTGTGAACTGAAACGACAGGGCCTAAGTCGGCCCCCTCCTCGGATGCTTTGTTCGGTAAATCTTCGAGTAGCATGCAAGGTGGACATGATCAAGGTGACAACAACGGGTTGCGTCCATTCCCCCCCCCCCCCCCCGTTCCCTTGCTCTCTCTTTCTCCTCTCTTTCTTTCTTTTCTCTCTCTCTCTCTCTTTCTCTCTCTTTCTCTCTCTCTTCCTCTCTCTCTTTCTGTCTTTCTTTCTTTCTCTCTTTTTCTTTCTCTCTCTCATACGTATACCACAACCCCCCCCCCGTTCACTTGCTCTCTTTCTCTTCTCTTTCTTTTTCTCTCTCTCTTTCTCTTCTCTTTCTTTTTCCCTCTCTCTCTTCCTCTCTCTCTCTCTCTCCCTCTCTCTCTCTTCCTTACTTGCTTGCGTTGCACGCACTGCGCGACCGATGGAATTGGCTGTCGGCGGAGAGGGGAGGACCGAGTGCAACCCTTCGCGGGATGCACTGTGCACAAGTCTTAGACTGTGATGGTTCATGCCAGCCCCGAAGCCATTCCTGGTGTTATGGATGCTCTGCACTTTAATTTGTTGCTTTTTTCTTCTTTTTTTAACTTCGGTTTTTTTGACATTTTTGCGTAACCCTCTCATACCTACACCCCCCCCCCCCTCTCTTGCTCTCTCTTTCTCTTCTCTTTCTTGTTCTCTCTCTCTTCCTCTCTCTTTCTCCCTCTCTCTCTCTCTCTCTCTCTCTCTTCCTTCCTTGCTTGCGTTGCACGCACTGTGCGACCGATGGAATTGGCTGTCGGCGGAGAGGGGAGGACCGAGTGCAACCCTTCACGGGATGCACTGTGCACAAGTCTTAGACTGTGATGGTTCATGCCAGCCCCGAAGCCATTCCTGGCGTTATGGATTCTCTGCACTTTAATTTGTTGCTTTTTTTTTCTTTTTTTTAACTTCGGTTTTTTGAAACATTTTTGCATAACCTTTCTAACGGGAAGCGCTGCCATTTTTTGTGATTTTTTTTTCTGACATACAACTTAGAGTTCAATTTGCCTCCGTCTTCGAGGAGATGTACGGCGTTACTCCTCAGTATTTCTCTACGACCTCAATTCAGACAGGCGGCGTGTCTGATACTGTCACGCCCACTCCGTTTGCCGACATGTATGGGACAGACGGGCCGGGAGGCGGCTTCGACTCCATGTATGGGTCAGAATGTGTGTCAGTGACTGAGGGACCAACTTCGGGAGGACATTCTTCTTGTTTTCAGGCAACGGATTGGGGAAGGGCTGTTACGGCTGGGCAGGAAGCTAATAACGCTGACTTCCGAACCTCACCGGAGCCGCTGTATCTGTGCCTTGGCATGGAGGCCACCCCGTTGGTTCGACCACGTAAGACTGACAGGGGCTACAAGCACGTCAAGAGAAAGGCCGTGCCCACCCCTACAGTCAGACCGACAGCGTTGAAGAAATGGCTTGGAATGTCATACGCCGACCTGACGCACGAAATAGGCGCACCTTGCTGTTCCAAGTATAAGTGCCATCTGTGTCAGTCCCTGGCACGCTATTCTAGGGCGGGCCGATTCTTGTTCGCAGTCTTTCAGGGATTTGACCGCCTGGGTATGTGGACAGCTTCAGGCCATAACCTTAAGCAATGCGGATGCTCAATACAGGTAATACAGTTCTCCCTCAGGCTGTTTTTTCCCATCACCCCTGTGGACTTATTATAATGCATTGTCCCTTGCTGCAGGCATCGTGGTACGCCCGTGTGCCGGGTCATGTGGCAGCGTATTTACGGCGTAGGCGCTGTCACTCTTGGCAAAGCCAAGAAGCTTTTGCGTCACTCCGCGAAGTATTACGAGCGGGCGTACACACCGCAGTCCGACGTGTCGGACTTGGTGTCGACATTGTTGATGCGTAAGTTTGTGGAGGAGTGCGAGACCATAGCAGACGGAGTGTGGCACCTCCAAGACGTGGAGAACTTTCCGCAGGTGCAGAAGTACGTGAGCATGAATTGGGCCTGGGCGTGCAACACCCTTCTGGTTGGGCAGCGCTGCAAGAGTGATAGCCCCCCCGGCGACCAGATCATACGCAAGGTGTGGCGCGAGAACTTCAAGTTTGTGAAGCCGATCCGCAAAGGAGACTTTTCCAAGTGCGAGATTTGCGGGGACCTGGCGAGGAGGCATGAAATGGGCTTCCAGACAGACGCAGCGGCGAAGCTCTGGCGGCTGGATAACCACCAACACCACAAGGTACATCGCAAGTGCAGAGAGGAATCCTTGCAGCGTGCTCATGACGCAGCTGTGACAAAAGCTAGGTGTACAGCGTGGACGATAGATATGACCAAACCTTTCAACTTTCCCAGTTGTGCTAGGGGTACTTGTCTTTGTACGCAAATCTCATAGTGGTTTGTGTTTTTTGTGTGTGTGCAGCCAACCACTCGTTTGAATTGCAAGTATTTTAGCAGCAACTCAACGGTTTTCTTTTTCTGCCTTTGCCCGAGTGTTTTGGGACTTGGTTTATCATGAGTTCTTTTTCAATTCGCTGCCCCTTCCCTTTTTTTTCCTTTCTCTCTCCCTCTCTCTCTCTCTGTGTCTCTCTCCTCGTTTCTTTCTCTCTCCTTTTTTTCTAGCCAAGTAAATGCAGCGACGCTTAGCCATCTTTCCCAAGTTCTTCAACCAAAACAAGACCCGCAGGGCCAGGGGCGAAGTTCTGGCTGGCGGCTCGGGTTCCCCGTCCACCAGCCTGGGGCAGTACAACGAGTTCGAAAGCCTGTGCGGCTTGTACGACGAACTCGACTCTATCCTGCCCTTCGTGCTGCGCGTCGCCTTCCCCGCAGCCTGGCACAAGTCACCAAACGGGCCCGACCTACAGCTCCAGCTGTACCGCACGATCGTGCGCGCGCTGCACCTGCTCACCCACGCCCCGGCTGACCAGCTGGCGTTGCAGGTGACGTCGCCGGCCCGTGGCTCTCGCGCAAGTGTCTGGTACCTCTCGTGCTCGCTCAACGTCAGCGTGCGCCAGCTCTACCAAGTGTACCTGTTCGCCTGCCACGCGCTGGCCCGTGGCGCCGCCGCCGAGCTGTTGGAGACGTTTGCGCCGGGCAATGGTTTCAACTGGTTCGATGCGCTGGACGTGGCCCGGCTCCTGGACGAGGGCTACGTCCCGCCCTGGCCAGCCAACACCGTCAACAAGGTGTTTGCCACCGGCCACGGCGGCCTGCAACCCGCGGGCGACTACGTCACCACCGTTGTGCACCCCCAGCCGTCCTGGCTACAACCTTTGCAGGACGACGTCATGCCGCGCCTCAACACCATCCACTGGACGTGCACTTTTCTAGACACCTTTCGCCGCGTGACGGAGCCCTTGTCCGACAAGCACCTGGCGCTCTTTCGTGAACGCTACCACCTGCGCCTCGGCTCACACTGCGACTGGTTCAAGGGCTTTGTACACCTGACCAGCCCGAGCTTCTGTGCCGCGCTAGCCGCTGAGTTTGAGTGTAGCCTGCGCTTCAGGGCGGCCAAGGCGTTCCGGCTGGATCTAGACCGCGTCTTGGTCACGGGCCCCAACCACGGCGGCAGCCGCGATTTCCTCGTGCTGGCCGCGGACGGGCTCTGGCTCTGGACGCTGCCAGATCACCCCGACCTCGAAATTAAGGGCCACTACGGCGCCGACTTGCTCGAGTCACTGAAAAAGCTGCAGGACGGGCTCCCGCTCGGTGCCCAGCACCCCCCGTTTCCAGCGGGTGGCGGGCACAGAAGGCCTGCTGAAAGAAGTACGAGCGCTCGCGCACCGGCTCAACCCTGACTGTGCCGATGAGCGCGTGAACTGCGAACTCAGCTCTAGCGGCCTGGTCTCTTACAAGCTGTTCCGGCGTGCGTGCAGCCTGAGGGGCCGGCCGACGTTGGAGCCGGACAGCGCCAACAAGCGCGCCAAGCACGCCTGATGTACAGCTGAATTTAAAAGAAATCTCTCGCCACAATTTGTGTTTTTGCCTCAATTGAAAACGTACTTTAATAAAATACTAAGATCTTTGTAGTCATCGGCTTTGCCTAGTGATCACTCTGGCGGCATCTCCGGCTTTGAATAGTGCACATCTCCGGCTGGTGTAAATTGCCTTGCGCACATGTTGGTGTGTATAACTTGTCTGATCAGACAAGTGCCACCACAGATTTTTTTTTGCAGGCACCTTGGGGAGACGACGGCGGGCGGGGAAAAATGACAGAAATGACAAATTTCCCCGCCCGCCGTCGTCTCCCGAATTTTTCGCTCTCAAACTTTGCAGGATTGCCAAAATGACCAAACTTTTTTCAAACCTGCCCGAGACCTGGTGAATTTCACGACAAAATGACTTTTTGCCGCCCCCCCCCCCGGGGGGTTTGAGGGGGGCGCCCAAACCTGGGGAGTTTTTTCCCCTGTCCTCTCGAACCCAACAAACACACACACAAAAACAGTCCGCCCTCCCAACCACAACCCCCCCCCCCCCACCGGGAGCGCGCGGCCCCCCTCCCCCAATCTGCCAAGGGGGGGGCACGCCCCTGGAGCAAGCCACCCAAACCATCCCCCCAAAAAACAAACTACGCTCGATTAAACTATGCTACTTACTACTACGTTGTGGTACTGTTGCCTGCTGCTGCTGCCGCCGCTGGCGCTGGCGCTGGGGTGTCCGGCGGGGCAGTGCCCTAACGAGACTGCCGGCCCAGTCTGCCTGGACGACGCAGCTCACTCGTTAGCGGATTGTGCGCGTGCGCTGTGCGGGTGCTGGACGCCGGGCGGAAGTTCTTTTACATACAAGGGCGATATAACCGGCGAAGCAGGGAGTGCTTTTCTGGTGGTGCCCTTGGGCGATGGACAGGGGATGGAGACGCGCGTGCGGGTCAGCCGTGGTTGCGACGTGAAGCTGATCTTCTCCGTGGTCAGGCTGGACTTGATCTCGTCGCCCGCGAACTTCGCCACAGATGTTGGGGCGCAGGTGGGCCTGTGCGCGGACAGCGTGCACAGGCCGACCGATTATGTGCAGGAGGCGATCAACAACTCCTACAGCGCTGAGCTCAGCAAACTGCCGTACCAG
>WBZZ01003968.1:0-2500 GCA_019918135.1 Paulinella micropora
ACCAAACCAAATCAACCAGCCCAAGCCAACCCACCCAAGCCAACCCAACCTAATCAACCCAACCAAGCCAACCCAACCAAGCCAACCCAACCAAGCCAACCCAACCAAGCCAACCCAACCCAACCCAACCAACCCAACCCAAACCAACCCAACCAAGCCAAGCCAACCAAGCCAAGCCAACCCAACCAAGCCAAGCCAACCCAACCCAACCCAACCAACCCAACCAACCCGACCCAACCCGACCCGACCCAACCCAACCCAACCCAACCAACCAATCAACCAATCAATCAATCAATCAATCAATCAATCAATCAATCAATCAATCAACCAACCAACCAATCAATCAATCAATCAATCAATCAATCAATCAATCACTCACTCACTCACTCACTCACTCAATCACTCAACAACCAACCAACCAACCAACCAACCAACCATCCAACCAAGCAACCACTTATCTGACCAGTCCATCTATCCAACCATCAATCAATCAGTCAATCGTTCACCTGTTTCATCGCCGCCTGGTACAGGGCAACTTGTTCCGGCAACGACTTGGCTACCCAGGCGGCGTTGTCGAAACTAACACGATATAAGTAAACAAGCAGGCAAGTAAGTAAGTAAGTAAGTCAGTAAGTAAGTAAGTAAGTAACTAAGGTAAGTAAGTAAGGTAAGTTAGTAAGGTAAGTAAGTAAGGTAAGTAAGTAAGTAAGTAAGGTAAGTAAGTAAGGTAAGTAAGCAATTAAGTAAGAAAGTAAGTAAGTAAGTAAGTAAGTGAGTGAGCAAGTAAGTATATGCAATGTAATGTAATGTAATGTAAAGTAAAGTAATGTAATGTAAATGTAATATAAATGTAATGTAAATGTAATGTATATGTATGTGTATATGTGTATGTATATGTATATGTATATGTATATGTAATGTAATGTAATGTAATGTAATGTAATGTAATGCAATGTAATGTAATGTAATGTAATGTAATGTAATGTATATGTAATGTAATGCATATGTAATGTACATGTAATGTATATGTAATGTAATGTAATGTAATGTAATGTAATGTAATGTAATGTGTGTAATGTAATGTAATGTAATGTGATGTAATGTGATGTAATGTAATGTAATGTAATGTGATGTAATGTGATGTAATGTAATGTAATGTAATGCAATGTAATGTCATGTAATGTAATGTAATGTATATGTAATGTATATGTAATGTAATGTAATGTAATGTAATGTGTGTAATGTAAAGTAATGTAATGTAATGTAATGTAATGTAATGTAATGTAATGTGTGTAATGTAATGTAATGTAATGTGTGTAATGTAATGTAATGTAATGTAATTTAATGTAATTTAATGTAATTCAATGTAATGTGATGTAATGTGATGTAATGTGATGTATATGTAATGCGTGATGTAATGTAATGTAATGTAATGTAATGTAATGTGATGTAATGTAATGCAAGGTAATGCAATCAAATGTAATGTAATGTAATGTAATGTAAAATGTAATGTAATGTAATGTAACGTACTGCAATGTAATGTAATGTAATGTAATGTAACGTAATGTAATGTAATTTAATGCAACTCAATCTAATTCAATGTAATGTGATGTCATGTAATGTAATGTAATGTACATGTAATGTATATGTAATGCGTGACGGAATGTAATGCAATTTAATGCAATGTAATGTAATGTAATGTCATGTAATGTAATGTAATGTAACGTAACGTAATGTAATGTAATCTAATGTAATGTAATGTAATGTAATTTAATGTAACTCAATATAATTCAACGTAATGTGATGTCATGTAATGTAATGTAATGTAATGTATATGTAATGTATATGTAATGCGTGATGCAATGTAATGCAATTTAATGCCATGTAACGTAATGTAATGTAATGTAGCGTAATGTAACGTAATGTAATCTAATGTAATCTAATGTAATCTAATGTAATGTAATGTAATGTAATGTTTATGTAATGTATATGTAATACGTGATGCAATGTAATGCAATTTAATGCAATGTAATGTACTGTAATGCAATGTAACGCAATATAACGTAATGTAATGTAATGTAATGTAATGTAATGTCATGTAACGTACTGTAATCTAATGTAATCTAATGTAATGTAATGTAATGTAATGTCTATCATATACATATTGATTGTCGTCTTACGGTGGTAGTGAGTGTTTCGAAATGAATGTCTCCCGTGCCGCCTACATTGATATGCATACATAGATAAAATAAATACGTTCATGCATACATACATACATGCATACATACATACATGCATACATACATACATACATACATACATACATACATACATATCGGTCAACCGTAAATACGGGGAATTTCGGGCTAAACTTTTATTTGTGGACAACAAATGTACCGTAATTACCGGCTGGCCGAAATTCTTCACAACTTTGAATAACCAATGTACCGTTATTTCGGGATAAATTTGTTCTGGCCGAAATTGTTAAATCTTCACTATT
>WBZZ01003969.1:10000-72500 GCA_019918135.1 Paulinella micropora
TATTATGCCGAGCCACTTCGCCGAAGAGTTTCAGGTCGTGACGTCAATCGCGATCTGGAAGCGCGAAACGTCAAAGCAATACACAGAAAAAAAAACAACCAAAAAAAAAACAAAAAAAAACAAAAAAAAAAAAAAAAAAGCGTTGCAGAGGAATTGTATCCCTTGGAGCTCTTTTACTTTTCTTGTCACTCTGCTGGAATTTCTCTCTCTCTCTCTCTGTGTCTCTCTCTCTCTCTGTCTCTCTCTGTTTCTGTCTCTTGTCTCTCTGTCTCTGTCTCCCTCTGAACCTTGTCTCTCTGCATCTGTCTCTCTGTCTCTCTGTGTCTCTGTCTCTCTCTCTCTCTCTCTCTCTCTCTCTCTCTCTCTCTCTCCCTCTCTCTCTCTGTCTCTCCTGTCTACTGTCTCTCTCTCTCTCTCTCTCTCTCTCTCTCTCTTTCTCTCTTTCTCTCTCGTGTCTCTTTCTTCTTGTGTCTCTATCTCTTTCTCTATCTCTTGTCTCTTTCTCTGTCTCTTTCTCTCTCTTCCTCTTTCTCTGTCTTTCTCTCTCTTTCTCTCTCTTTCTCTCTCTTTCTCTCTTTCTCTCTCTCTTTCTCTCTCTCTTTCTCTCTTTTTCTCTCTTTCTCTCTTTCTCTCTCTTTCTCTCCCTCTTTCTCCCTCTTTCTCCTTCTTTCTCCCTCTTTCTCTTTCTCTTTCTCTTTCTCTTTCTCTCTCTTTCTCTCTCTTTCTCTCTCTTTCTCCCTCTTTCTCTCTCTTTCTCTCTCTTTCTCTTTCTCTCTCTTCTCTCTCTTTCTCTTTCTCTCTCTTTCTCTCTTCCTCTCTTTCTGTCTCTCTCTCTCTCTCTCTCTCTCTCTCTCTCTCTCTCTCAGATTTCCGATACTAGCAACTCAAGCTTTAGACTTATTGATCGAGTCATCTGAATCATAGACTAACCATGTCTTTAGCCAGCCTTCCCTTCACATATTAATAAGCTCAAGCCTGCCTCCTAGCAATCCCTTGCCCTTGACAGTGCCCTAAGCCAAGCCTTTGAAGGCACATGCCTTAAGCCTGCCCAGCCGCTGAGTCACCTTAAACATTAACCAGCCCTGAAGCAAAGGGGCGCTGAGCATGGTTACTCGTGGTCCGGGCGGTACCGGTAAACCCATCAGTGTTCCTTGATTCGATACTAACTTGATATCAAGAACATTAGAACTATCTTTGAAATAGTTATTCTGACATTTATCCATAGATAAGCATACGGTCACAGTCACTGGCGTCATCATGAGTCAAGTTTACGCAACACTGACTGTTTTAATAAAAGATGATAAGTACTTGCCACTCGCAGAGCCTGAGTGGGAAGCATAAGAGATAGAATGGAAGTGGTAGAAAGCAAAGAGACAGTCTGAGACACAACTTGAAAGCGGAAGACAAAGTGAAGCCGGCAAAAAAAAAGAAGTGAAAATAATAATAATAATAATAATAATAATAATAATAATAATAATAGTGCTTCTCTGTCAATGGCTGATGCATTTCTGCACATGCGCCTCCATCGTCTCACCCGTGAGGGGAGTACGAAGAATTGACGATAAGCTCTAATGACACCCCCGCAAGGGCAGTTCCAACACTTCCAGACGGGCCGGTATGTTCAATGAAAATACTGGTCCAGAAATAGACCGGTATGTTCAATGAAAATACTGGTGGCACCGACGGGAATCGAACTGGCGACAGGGCCCAGATGGTAGAACTTGACCACTGGGCTATCACGGTGTCCAATAATATTGCTGTTGACATTCAAGACAACAACAAAAATTAGTTTTTCATTTTTGTGTCAGATTTTCATTTTTGTGACAGTTTTTCATTTTTGTGACAAAAATTCAAATTTTCAAATTTAACGGTAACATTTCGCGAAAATTTACGATATTTTGCGGACGAATATAGCCGTTAGTTTGAAAAATTCAAATTTTCACCCAAAATCAAAATTCCAACCAAAACTGAAATTCCAACCAAAACAGAAAAATCAATTTTTTTTGTTGTCTTGAATGTCAACAGCAATAATAATAATAATAATAATAATAATAATAATAATAATAATAATAATATTGTATTTAATATTAATATTAATAAGTTTCAATAAAAAAGGAAGAAAAATAATAATAGTATTACTGATATAGTAAAGGAATCTATCATCACATGTAGCTGACACCGTGCTGAACAGTAGTGTGTCTGCCAATGTCAGACTCCGTGGATTGATTACCAGAATGATTATTTTCAACGTATTAACAGACGAGTCCAAGTAGGTGGCAGCAATTTGCCAGCCATAATGCACGGCCGGTTGAAACTTCAAGTTACAAATCAAAACTTTGAAGTTATCAATGTATTAATAATGCGGCTGAAAAAAAAAATTGCCTGAGACCGCGAGCTTCTGATGCTGCAGCTTCAATTAGGTGAATAGAAAGAGGCGCAGCGATAACTATGCATAAACTTACAAGATAATCAATCAAAATGTTAGGACTCACTTGTGTTACAGTCCCTGAAGATAGCTCGATAAAAAATCGGTAATACAACCAGACACAAATCCCCCAAAGGAGAATGATGTCTCGTTATATTAGCTCAGTGAAGCCGAAAAAGAAAGCGGCCACAGACCACGGTTAAAATAGCATTAGGTCAAATCCGGCCAAACGATATTGAAATACTGGGGAAAAAAACTAGGTGCACCTGACACCCGAAAAACTGTACTTTTTACCGGCTATCCGGGTGGTGATGCCTACAGTACCTCTTCCCGTTTTTATGACGGAAATATGCAATATTTTCGTCATATAGGCTGATTTCTTTTCTGCACAAACGCTACGGGGTGTTGCAACTAAGTGCATTAACCCACGGATAGACGGTGCAGTGGATATATAAAACGCATACACCAGACACGCGTCAACTGTAAATCTCTAGCCTCATTTTTTGTAAATAAATAAAAAACTCCTCCTTCCACACTCGTTGTCCCCCCCGTAACTTAATCCTGAGGCAGTATGTCAAGAACAAATAGTATTACTATAAAAATAAAAGCAGCATTATAATTTTTTCTCCTTCTCTAAAAACACTTCCGATCAGTAAATACATTGTCTTTTAATAACATACCCTTGTTTTCAATCAGTTACCTTAATATAGTACTAGGGGGCCAGTCCTAATAACTATATCCAAAGCCGGTCTGAGTGAGCCCGACCATGCGATAAACCGACACAAGTAGAGACGGACCGTGCTGGTATGACGATATTAAGTATATCCAAAGAAAAAAATATTTAATATGTCTACTATGAGAACATTTATTGAGAACATCACCCTGGATACTTGAAGCAGGGTCGTACCAGGAACACCATCGCTAAACTCACAAGCGATCCCCTTCTACTGTCGTATCCATTTGCCGATTGACCTTCGCACTCATATGTTGCGATAAAAATGCCAAGTAACAACAATGGTATAAAAACATTTTAATAAGACATGATCTGACATGGGCACTATGAGATTAATCCACATGCAGCTTTCAATGTCCGACGCGTGATAAAAGAAAAAAATGTCACTTACTGCCTTCGTCGCCTTGCGCGAACCCCTTTGCCAGGTGGCGGGCCGCCAACAAAAGTCAAGTCAAACTTTGACTCCTCAAGAATGTCCCATATTTTGTTAGGGATGGCGCCCAATGATAAGTCAAAAGGAATGTCAAGCACTCCCCTAGGCAGTGACTGAATAGTCCACGCAGTGTGGTCTTTGTCTCGAGGGATAATAGTATCATCCCAAGTCTCGAGATCTTTCGCGTCTTTGTATACCGGTAAGTATTGTCTAGCTTTTGGATCCTCAACAGGGTCCATGCTTCTCCAGAAATGGAGTACCGGTTGTATCGTTTTTGCTGCTGAGGATCTCTTCGATGTCCGCGCTGCCCGTGTAGTCTGCGGGACCGCCACAGCTCGCATGAGATAAAGATCTGAGAGAGTGTCATCGGCAACATGAGATTCTGCCGGTCTCAACAAATAAAAAGCGTCTCGGACCCACTTGATGGTCGCAATCGCCTCGCCTTCCTTCCATCGCGCATGTCGAATGTCCACATTACCCGCGTTTGGGTTAGTGTCCTTCTCTTCTCCTCCTCCATGGACATCCGTCGCTCGCGTCGATCTCGCCACCTTCCTCGGTTGGTCGAAGATAAGGTCATTTTGCGCTCTCCTCCTCTGCGCCTCCGTGAACTTCTCCTTTGTACCGCCGCGGACTATGGGGGCCTTAGACTGAGTCCCCGCCGCGCTTTTGCGGTTTGAGTCTTCCTTGCTCTCCTTCTCGGTCTCCTCCTTCTCCGAGACAGGTGCCCGATAGGCATTCTCCTCCTCTAAGGTATCCTCCTTACTGATAGGCGGTACCTCTTTGAAATCCTCCTTTATCCGTTCTGCTTCATGCAAGCATCAATTCTTCGGAGCTTGTCTCGAAGGTTCGCATCCGTGTCCTTCTGACTCGCTGTCTCTGCGAACAGCGTCAGAGCAGTGGCATCGGACTTGGTATATTTTTGGAAGACGTTAATGATAGCCTGTTTGTCCTTCTTGTCATTATTGTTGACAATGACAGTGGTAGGCGCTGAGCTAGTCGTAGGGGCAGGAGGGGCTGTATGGGCTGACGGGACGTACCCAGGGGGAGACATAAAAGGCCCAGAGGAAGGTGCCTGTCTCGTAGCCGTCGCCTTAGCCAATGCAATCTTTGCCTCCAACTCCTTCTTTTCTTTCTCCTCTGCTCTTTCCCTGATATGCAGGTCTTGAGCATGATGAAAAAAAGACATGAGCTCGGCAGCCTTCCGAAGGAACAGAGCCTTCTCCGCCAACTCCTTCTCTCCCGCTTTATTGGTGAGGGCGGGTGCGGCCGTTCCCTCCAAGATCGTATGATCCTTGGTGAAAGCCCACCTCTTCCATGCGTCGTCCTTCTGCAAGGCCGCATGCAACTTCTTAATCTTCGTCACCCCTCCAGCTTCGCCTTCTATTTCTTTCAGGGCCAGGTGAAGGTCCCTGCCATAAATCGGGGTTTGTTGGAGTTTATTCAAGTCCACCAACTTGATCTCCATAAGTCTCAGGGGTATATCCATGACATTAATCTGTCCTCGGACGTTCCTGGACTTAAACTCCCCTTCCCCTCTTTTGATTGATTCGATATCCTGACCAGGATCGAGCAACCTAGCCAGTGCTCTTGAATCTCATGGCAGGACAGTCTTGTTAAACTGGTACTCATAGAGTATAGCACACTCGAACACTTTCCATGTGAGGTCGAGAAGCTCCAGTAAAGACATATTGTCCCCAAATGAGACATGTCGCACCTGTAACTGTGCACTGTAGTCTCTGAGGAATTTTGCAAGAGACAGGGCTTGTTTTGGGAGGGGGTAACAGATATCCTCCTTTCTCAAGGGATCTCCCCATCGTATTTCTGGGGGAATGAATAGCCATTTATAGGCATCATCCTTCCCTATTTTATCCTCAAACTCCTTCTCACTTAGATTGCCATATTCGGCCACAAACCTCGCTTCCTCCTCTTTCTCGACTTCCGACTCTCCCATCCGCCCAGGGGCGAGCAGTCGGTCCTCTGGTCCTCCTGTTTCATAGGAAGGCACTGCCAGATCTCCCCCGTCCCCAAGAGGGCCAACGTTATTCTCCTGGTCTATTGGGGTTCTCTCATTCTCTCCTCCTTCTTCATTCCAATATGCTTCTTCAGACCTAGTAGACATGGTCTCTGAAGGAATACAAAGGAGATAGATCTGTTTCTACTCCGTAATTACTCTGTTCGTCTCTGAGGAACGAATAGAGAGAAAAAACGAAAAGACAGTGTAGAGAGAGAGAGTCTCATCTGTATGTCTTATGTGTTTTTGTTTGTGAGAAAGAAGTAGTCTATACGACTTTCTCTGAAAATTTGATCTCCTTCTCCACTCCTCTTTTTTTCTTTCTCTTTTTGTTGTTGTATCTGCTATGAGGTACGAGGACCTACGTACAGATAATGTCAAAGAGGCTAGAGAAGCACTCCTTGAGAAGTCGACCTGTCGTCTGACACTGGTTCAGACCTATTGTCGAAAAACAGTCAGAGATTTGCAAAAATACTCTGATGTGTGTGGTTTGAGAGGCAACAAAGTGCACAGACTTGAAAGGTAGAGTACTACGCTCGTGTCCTTCAAGTTTGTTTGTAACTGTGAGTGTTTGTTTGTACGTCTGTTGACCTACTCTGTCTCTGTCTCAAGAGAGAACACAAGAACAGCTATGAGGTCTGGTGTCTGGCCTCTTTGTGAGGACACAGATACAGGCTGTGGAGAGGGTACTGAGACACCTACTCACAAACGCCTAGACGTCTAGTTTTGCAAAAAGAGCTGTGTGGGGATGTGCTGGAGTATTTGTTTTTTGGAACACCTACTCAGAAGAGATAGGCCTGTCTAATTTTTCTTTCTGCTGTTCCAAAAACAAGCAAGAAAAGAAATCAGCCTTGTGCTGGTGACTCCAATGTTACAGTCCCTGAAGATAGCTCGATAAAAAGTCGGTAATACAACCAGACAAAAATCCCCCAAAGGAGAATGATGTCTCGTTATATTAGCTCAGTGAAGCCGAAAAAGAAAGCGGACACAGACCACGGTTAAAATGGCATTAGGTCAAATCCGGCCAAACGATATTGAAATACTGGAAAAAAAACTAGGTGCACCTGACACCAGAAAAAGGGTACTTTTGACCGGCTATCCGGGGGATGATGCCTACACTTGAGCGTAAGAAAACAATCAGAAGCGCCCTTGAACTAGATTTCTAGCTGAAGCAACAGTCTACTAAGTTGTTGTTCAAACAACATTATGACAGTCTGTTGTTGTTCATCGTAGCTTAATGGCCCTTGAAAACAAAATCAAAACATTATGCCTGTTTAGCGAAATAGAAAACAATCAGTATGACATGGAAGCACCCTTCATTTGCCTGCAAAAAATGAGATGACAATAGAACGGCAAAAAACTGACTACCCGCTTCGCGCGAATGAGAAATTAGCAGTTCTTAAGTACAACTTGTAACGACTTCAAGCGTTTCGTTCTCGGCTTATTCTGATCCTCATTTGGTGTGCAGTAGCTCGTTAAAAAGCTCGCATCAAAAGCTTTCTGACGATTCCCAAAACATGTTCTGGACACACGAATCGGTTGAGAACGAAGCGCTTGAAGTCATTGTGGATCGTACTTGAAAACTAAGAACTTCTCAGTGTTATCCTTAATTCCAAGTAGGAATAGGTGTAGTAGCTGGAGTAGGAGTACTGGGAGTATTAGTAACATGGGTAGTTACAGTAGAGGTAGGAGTAGTAGGAGTATTGAGAGCAATCGTAGCAGCAGTACGCTGAGTATTAATAGTAGTAGCAGCAACAGGAGTAGTAGTAGTAGTAGTAGTAGTAGTAGTAGTAGTAGTAGTATGAGAAAATCGAGGTAGCGGAGTGGGGCAGTGGAGAGGACAAAGTGGCAGTAGTGGGGCAGTGGAGAGGAGATAAAGGCAGTAGTGGGGCAGTAGAGAGGAGATAATGGTAGTGGGGCAGTGGAGAGGAGATAATGGCAGTAGTGGGCAGTGGAGAAGACATACTAGCAAATGGCTGGGCAGTTGAGAGGGCATAATCGCAACGGTGGGGGCAGTGGAGAGGTACAGACCGCTGGGTGGTGGGGTGGGAGAAGGCGAGAAATCGCTGGTTGAGATCTCGAAAGCGTGGGGTGAGATCTCGAAAGCAAGGATGGGGTCATTCACCAGAGGCAGCTGCAACTGCGCAAGCAAAACCAAGCAAACAAATACTTGCTTATTGTCCTGTTGCCTCACCCATAAGCAGCCTTTCTGTACCTCTTGTTGCCTCAATATTGCCTTTCTTGTCCTCCTGTTGCCTCACTATTGCCTGTCTGTCCCTCTTGTAGTACTGTGCCATCACAAGAAAAGAGTGTAACTCCGTGCGATTCTTTGGCAACTGTCTACTCATGATCTCCTCCCTCTTCTCGCGCGATATCGAGACCCTATTATGAGAAATCTCGTAACCCAAATACGTCACACTTGTCCTGGCAAGCTGACATTTCTTTAGGTTGCATTTCAGGCCAAAAGCTCCGATGCGCCTGAAGACATCTGACAAGTGATCGATATGCTCTTCCATTGTGTTAGAGTATACGATGATGTCATCGATGTAACAAAATGCATATTCTCCCGCCTTCTGTCCTCTCCTTCTCATAAAACCATCCTCCGACTGGTCGTCATATTGACCGCTCAACATCTTCTGCATCGCCTTCTGAAAGAGCCCCGGGGGCCTGTTTGAGTCCCATTGGAAGCACCTTCCACTGGTATATTTCCATACCCACAACGAATGCAGTCAGCCATCTGGATTTCTCGTCCAGTGGTATCTGCCAGAAGCCGTTCTTAAGGTCAATGACCGAATAGAATTTAGCATTCCGCAGCACCCTTCTGCCTTCTTCTAAGGTCGGCAGAGGATTTCTCTCTTCCTCTAGCACCTTATTCACATGGGCATACTTGATCGTCAAGCGCCATTCTCCTCCTGGCTTAGGGACGATTTTCGGTTGAGAGACAATTGGAGATGTAGATCTCTCAATAAAGTCCTCATCGAGCAACTGTCTCACATTCTCCTCCGCTATTTTTGCCTCATGTATGCTCAAATTTGCCCTCCGTGGTGCCGGAGATGGCTCCGCACCCGGTATCTTGTAAATGACAGCAGTGAAGTCATCCGACTTTACACCACCTGCCCGAGGAGGGTCGAAAATTTCTCTGTACGCCTCCATCTTAGCTTTGAGAAACGCCTTCTCTCTCTCCGAACCCACTCCTTCTTCTAAAATTTTCCGCGCAGCCGCTTGGAAATCTTCCTCCGACATCTTCTTATGCTCCTTGAGGGGCGCTAAGTCCTCCTCCAAACTCAAATCTTCCTCGGACAAATCGTCTAGTCCCGTTCTTTCATACGTGACTGTGTCCGGCTCATCATCATGACCCAGCCCGACAAGCATATCAATAAGGTTCGCGTATTGTATCGGAGCCTTACGGGTGTATAAACCATCAAAGCATGTGAAAGCTTGAGGTATCAATTTCAACTTGTCCTGGGCTCTGAGCTTTTGCTTGTATGCACTGCTCTGCTCCCGAGACCCGAGTCGACAAGCCACCACTAACTGTTGCTTGCGAGAAGGAACAGGTATAGGATGATCAATAAGCCGGTCCCTTATCTCCTGTGCCCAGATCGCCTTCTCATTGTATGGCAGAATGACAGTATACGGCTTGTTACTCTCAAATAGAGTCCGTAGACACTTTTTCACTTCAGTTAATAAGCGCGGCCAGGTAGGCACATCGCCCCAAAAGTTCGTGATAAAGTTTTAATGTCATCCGCTGGAGTATCGGGGATACGCCCCTTCCTCCTTGGCACAAACGCCTCTCTCTTCTCATCTGACAGCTTCGCTTGGTAACAGTAGCCATTAGTAATATGGACATCTGCCCCGCCACCTTCTGCGAATCTGGCCAACGACGGGCACTGTTTCGCAACACATATTATCTCCTCATTACGCGCTACGACTAAGTCATCAATAGACTTTCTGTCCCATGCGGGAATCGTAACCGTATACGCCTGCATCTCCGTCTCCCAATTGTCGGTCCAGGTCAGTTCCTCCGGCACTGTGACATAGGGGTGTTCATAGGCTTCAGTTGCCTCATGTACGAAGGCCAACTTTTTCCTCTCCGTTGCTAGACTCAGCTCAAAAGCCTCGTATGAGTCAGTAGCAGTCATCGGATTAATATCCTCCTCCTCTCCATTCTTCACTCCATAAATCACCCGCCGTGCGGCGCAATCGATCACAGCCCCCATCGTAGCCAATTGGTCATACGACAGCAGGATTGAACCGTGGTAATCGGGGACAACAGAGGTCCGCACGATATACTCGACCGGATTTCAATTTGAAAATTAATGTGACGATGCCCGTAATTTCCGTACGGCTGCCTACCCCTTTTAGGGTCCCCTTTGTTTTTCTAATGTTTTTGTCCACCCATGTCCGGTGACTATTCAAAAACTTCTGGCCGACAATATTAATATTCGCCATCGTATCATTACCAACTTTTAATGTGGTTTGTAAAGTTTCACAAAAGAGGTCAGTGTAGCATAGCGCGTCTGGTCTATGTAAACTAGCCGCTAGCACATGAATTTTTCGTTCTAGGGTTTTGAGTCTAAGCTCAAGTTCCTTGTCCTCTTCTCGTTCTCCCCCCTTTTCCGCCAACTTAACTTCTTGAGTCTCCGGGGCTTCCGGTATCTCGAGTGTCTTTTGGACAGAGTCTGGTACACCGAGTGTACTCGTGTCTATAGCAGAGACTATTGAGTCCTTTGGCGGGGGTACGGTCCGCTGCTTCTTCGTAGGAGGAGACCTAGCCTTTGGTTTCGGCTTCCTCTCCTCCATCGCCTTCTTCGCCTTCCTATTCGCATCATTTATCATATTAGCTCTCGAAGGATGAACTAGCAAGTGCTTACCTTGAGGCTTGTGAGGCTGTGTGCCTTCACCTTCACGTCTGGGAGGAACGGAACCGTTCGTATCCTGTTCATCAACAGTAGGCATAACTGTGACTGTCGGATTAAAAAGAACAGTTTTTATCTCCTTCTCTCTCTTCTTTTCCTCTCTCTTCTCCTCCCGTCAGTCTACGACGACAACACGCTCACCTGAGCCGGTGTCTTCGTCTTGACGTCCCCCCTCCGTAGCGGTATAAGCTTGCTGGGGGTAGTTGGAGCTGGAACTGGTGCTATAATTCCAGTATCCGTGTCCTCTGGGAGGGCGCGCTGGGGTCCGTCCTCCCCTTCCACGAAAGCCTCGTCCTCGTGGTGCCGCCCCTCTTGGTGTCCCTCGGGACCCTCGTGACGATCCTCTCGTCTCTCCTCCTCCTCTAGTCGGCGCCTTTGATCGGCCCGATGTCTCTCTCTTCTCCCTTCTCTTCATTCTGTCAAGGAAGTAAATGATGGCCTCCCGGAACTCCGCATCCGAGACCATATTCGCATTCCACCTCCCCTCCTCCAACTCCTTCTTGTACATGGCGTACATGGTCTTTTTCATGCATTCGAGCTCTCTAAGGAAAAGATTTCGCTGCCTATCATCAAGAGAGTCGTGGCTGAAGAGGCAATTGCCTACTCCTTTCTGTGCCTCATGCTTACACGCCATGTATGAAAAATAGCGGTAGCACGGCGTCGGCTCATCTCTCCCCCTCTTGAGACCTGCCGTTCGAGTTGCATGTGCTGCTTGAGCACCTCCAACCCCCTGTGTCGCGGCACTGGAGAATGATTCGGTGGCCGTGTCCAATTCGGAACACGCGTCGAGCACCTCCTTGAACAGGTCGCCCGCCGGAGTAGCCGCTACAGTCCTCTCGTATATATTCGTTTCTAAAAAATCCGCCGTCTTCACCGCCGTGAAGGTCGGACAGGACTGCATGATCCTTGCGAGCTTGCTCGGGTGTCGTGTACACAAAGCACTCAGGAAGTACAAAATGATAGACTTCCGGCTATAAAAGAGCCCGTACTTGGCGCTGACCTCAGTGAGGATCGCTGCCAACCTCGTGCCAATGCCCAGCCCTTCGTTCACCTCTTGAAAAATCTCAAACCCAATCAAAGTACCAGTGCACAGGTGCTGATACCCATGAGTTTTAAAGTATTGCAAGAGGACGGCAACTGGCACCGTGCATTGCAGGTCTGAGGCTGCTCTCCTAGCCGCCACCTCTACCGCTCTCATCGCCTTGTATTCCCCAACATCAAACCCTTGTGTGATGATTGATGGGTCCAACAAGGTGTACAACGCCTCATACTCCTGTGTTTCGTCCGTTGGATGCTGCTTCATACAAGCATCAATTCTTCTGAGCTTGTCTCGAAGGTTCGCATCCGTGTCCTTCTGACTCGCTGTCTCTGCATACAGCGTCAGAGCAGTAGCATCGGACTTTGTATATTTTTGGAAGGCCTGTATGATAGCATGTCTGTCCTTTTTGTCATTACTGCTGACAATGACAGTGGTAGGCGCTGAGCTAGTCGCAGGGGCCGAAGGGGCTGTGTGGGCTGACGGGGCGGAGCGGCCCGAGGGAGCCATATAAGATCCAGAGGAATATTTCGGTCCCTTTGTTCCCGCCGCCTTGGCTAATGCAATCTTTGCCTCCATCTCCTTCTTTTCTTTCTCAGCCGCTAGCTCTTTGATATACAGCTCTTGGGCATGATGAAAAAAAGACAGGATCTCAGCTGCCTTCCGAAGGAACAAGGCCTTCTCCGCCAACTCCTTCTCTCCCGCTTTATTGGTGGGGGGTGGTGCGGCCGTCCCCTCCAAGATCGTATGATCCTTCGTGAAGACCCACCTCTTCCATGTGTCATCCTTCACCAAGGCCGCATGCAGCTTCTTCATCCTCGTCACCCCTCCAGCTTCGCCTTCTATTTCCCTCAGGGCCGGGTGAAGGTCCCTGCCAAACTGGGTGTGTTGGAGTTTACCCAGGTCCACTAACTTGGCCTCCATAAGTTTCAGAGACACATCCATGATATTGATCTGTCCTTTTGGATTCCTGAACTTAAATTCCTTTTCCACTCTCTTTATTGAATCAATGTCCTGACCAGGATCGAGCAACCTAGCCAGTGCTCTTGTGTTCCATGGCAGCACAGTCTTTCCAGTCTGGTACTCAAAGAGTATAGCACACTCAAACACTGCCCATGAGAGGTCGAGTAGCTCCAGTAAAGACATATTGTCCCCAAATGAGACATGTTGCACCTGTAACTGTGCACCGTCGTCTCTGAGTAATTCTGCCAGAGGCAGAGCTTGCCTTGGGAGAGGGTAACAGATGTCCTCCTTCTTCAAGGGTTGTCCCCATCGCATTTCTTGGGGAATGTATAGCCATTTATATGCTTCATCCTTCCCTTTCTTCTCCTCAAACTCCTTCTTACTTAGTTTGCCATATTCGGCCACAAACCTCGCTTCCTCTCCTCCCTTCTCCTCCTCGACTTCCTCTGCTCCTCCTGTGTCAAAGGAAGGCGCAGTAAAAAATTAATTCTCTGGTGCCAGATCTCCTCCTTCTGCATGAGGGTCAACGAACTCCTCTCCGTTTCCTGGGGTTCGCTCACTCTCCCCCCCTCCTTCCTGCCAGTCTTCAGACCTAGTAGACATGGACGCTGAAGGAATACGGATGAGACAGAGTTGTTTCTACCCCGTAATTGCTCTGTTCGTCTATAAGGAACGAATAGAGAGAAAAAACGAAAAGACAGTATAGAGAGAGAGCGTCTCAACTCTATGTCTTATGTGTTTTTTTTTTTGTGAGAAAGAAGTAATCTGTACGACTTTCTCTGAAAATTTGATATCCTTCTCCACTCCTCTTTTCTTTTTCTCTTTTTGTTGTTGTATCTGTTATGAGGTACGAGGACCTACGTACAGATAATGTCAAAGAGGCTAGAGAAGCACTCCTTGAGAAGTCGACCTGTCGTCTGACACTTGTTCAGACCTATTGTCGAAAAACAGTCAGAGATTTGCAAAAATACTCTGATGTGTGTGGTTTGAGAGGCAACAAAGTGCACAGACTTGAAAGGTAGAGTACTACGCTCGTGTCCTTCAAGTTTGTTTGTAACTGTGAGTGTTTGTTTGTACGTCTGTTGACCTACTCTGTCTCTGTCTCAAGAGAGAACACAAGAACAGCTATGAGGTCTGGTGTCTGGCCTCTTTGTGAGGACACAGATACAGGCTGTGGAGAGGGTACTGAGACACCTACTCACAAACGCCTAGACGTCTAGTTTTGCAAAAAGAGCTGTGTGGGGATGTGCTGGAGTATTTGTTTTTTGGAACACCTACTCAGAAGAGATAGGCCTGTCTAATTTTTCTTTCTGCTGTTCCAAAAACAAGCAAGAAAAGAAATCAGCCTTGTGCTGGTGACTCCAATGTTACAGTCCCTGAAGATAGCTCGATAAAAAGTCGGTAATACAACCAGACAAAAATCCCCCAAAGTAGTATAGGTGCCACTATAAGACAGCATTTGGAGACATCAAGGGTAGCAAGAGAGATAACGGCTAAATTCGCTCTCCTATTGATTTCAAAAAGAAGCAGATTTAAGCCTTTATCTCTCTTCCTCTTAATCAATGTTTTCAAATTTTTTATAGTGTCTTATGGTGGCACTCTAAAAATCACTGCGCCAAAAAAAACGAAATTCTGGCGCAACCTCTGCGCCACTGCGCCAAAACGCTGGCGCACTGGCGCATGGTGATATTCACGGAAATAGAACATCTAGAATAGCCATCTGGTGGCACCCAATCTCCATATCTCCAACATGTTGGAGATATTCTTGTCAGAGATATGCGGTATTCAGGTTATCTATGTGTTATAATTTCATTTAAAAATAAGGACACTTAAATATAAAACAAATGGACACCGAACATTTTTCAATATCTAGGGGATGCGTTATGGTTAAAAAGAACATAAAGAGACCTATGGTAAGAGTACAATGGTATGAAGGTAAAAAAAGTAAATGTAAAAGTTTCTGTATTGGCAAGAAACGAACATTTGAGCAAGCAATGGAACTAGCAAACAAATACCATAATGAGATAATTATTCCAAAATATGAACAATATATAAAAGAAAAACCAAAGAAAATATCGCAATCAATTACTAACAACACAGACGAACGATGTAATATGTGTGGATATATGGAAAGTAATTGTCATTGTGGTAGTAATCTCCGACATGTCGGAGATATCGGATATAATCAGCGTCTTGATACTAGTTCATACAATGCTTCTTATAACTCATACAGAATGAAGTAGAAATAAGTGCCCAGCAATATAATTTTTTTATGTTATCAAAAATTTTTTAATTTATGTTAAGGATAAGGACACATAATATTAAAGGACACATTAAGGACACATAATTAATTAATTCCAAAATTTTTATATTTCTTGGTATATAGTTATGGACACACACGACTACAAAGGTGTTGTCTATCGGCTAGACAAACTAAGGGAATACAAGATAAATTATGAAATTAAACATGTTAGGGGACATGATGCGCTGTTTATTCAACCAAGTAATAGGTATATACGGATTGATACGCCAACAGCCCAAAATTACTTAAACAGAGTAAGAGGTGTTTCGTACTTCCGACAACAAAATATTCCTATTGCTCCTCCATTGCCTATTGAAATTTCTCAAAGTATAAGACAGGAGAATGTCAGAGACTTGATGCGATATGGTAATTACAATATATTGCGGGACAACAGCGAAGAACACAAACTCGGAATTAATGAGAGCCAGTATAAAGTGAGGATTACTGGAAACCTTCATTCATTCACTATTAGAGATGTAATAAATTTTATTGGAATTATCCTAAAAGATTTTATTCAAAGACATCCACCAAATAGTAAAGTCAGTTTAAGTATTGAATTTATAAATGGTCATTATGGAGCAGTATCAACAGGTATGAAAACTATTAACGAAATTTCTGTTGAAGATGTATTAGAAAGATTATCTAATATATTTCAAAGTAATGAAAGCCTTTATACTGATGAAAAAGGAGCAAATATGGATAATTTAAAGTTTGTATTAAAATCTATTAAGATGCCTACAGGCGGAACAAGGCTACAAGTTATTAACAAATTAGATATCTATAAGAAAAGAGGGGTTATCCAAATCAACAACACCGATAACATATGCTTAGCAAGGGCAATTGTTGTAGTCCGAGCAAAAAAAGAAAATAATGAAAAATATTCACAGATTATGAAAGGAAGAAAGATACAAGAAGAATTGGCAAGAGAACTACATGAGAAAGCAAATGTTATTGAAAATGTCTGTGGTATTCCAGAGATTAATATATTTGCTAATTACATTAACTATAATTTGGTTATTGTTGAATTCCCTGACAAAATCGTTTATAAAACAGATCTACTTGATGCCAGCGGCGAACGGCTTACTAATCTTTATATTCTCAAAACAGGAGGACATTACGATGCTATAACTAATATGAAGTCTATGCTAAGTAAAAAGAACTTCTGTGAGTTATGCCTAAGAGGATATATGAACACACACTCGTGCGAATTTGTATGTAATATATGCGGAGTATCTGGCTGTCAAGGTATAAAAGATAAATCTCAGTGGATTGAATGTAAAGAATGTTGTAGAAACTTTCCTAACAAGCAATGTTATATCAACCATAAAAAGGATGCTTTGGAGAATAAGAACATTTCTAATATGTGCGATGAAAAAGCAAAATGTAAGGAATGCGGAACAAATTATAAAACTAAAGATGGACATAAATGCGGATATGCGAAGTGTCGTAATTGTAAAGAAATACAACCACTAGAACACAAATGCGAAATATCTCAAAAAGCAATCCTAACGCCAACAGAAAAATATGTATTCTTTGATTTTGAGGCAACACAAGACACAGGTGAACATATCGTTAATCATACTGAAAGCCAGTATTTCAACGACAGCACACCAATAATTCACAAGAATATTGATGACTTCTGTAAGTGGATATTTAATATCAAGCATAATGATTATACATTTATAGCACATAACGCCAGAGGCTACGATTGTCAGTTTATTCTCAAGTGGTTAGTTGATAATGGACATGCGCCATTTGTCATTTATCAAGGCGGTAAAATTATGATGATGATACATAAGAAATTTAGATTTATTGATAGTCTAAGTTTTCTTCCGATGCCATTGGCTGATTTTCCTAAGACATTTGGATTGAACGAACTTAAAAAAGGCTACTTTCCACATTTCTTCAATACTTCAAAAAATCAAAATTATGTAGGTGTTATGCCACATAAGAAACATTACGGATACAACACAATGAAAGGAGATAAAAGACAGGAATTCTTAAATTGGTATGATGAGCAAGTTAGTATCAACAATCACTTTGACATGAAAAAAGAAATTGCTGAGTATTGCCATTCCGATGTTGATATATTGAGACGAGGCTGTATGATGTTTAGAAACTCGTTTCTAGAATTCGGTATTGACCCTTTTAGATATACAACAATTGCGAGTTGTGTGATGGCCTTATATCGTGGTAAATTTATGCCTGAGAAATCAATTGCTGTATTGAAGAATGAAAAGCAAAACAGGATGACCTCACGGGCATGTGTTGAATGGTTAGCATATCGTAGTAGATTAGACAATACTGACATTAAACATGCCTTCAATGGTGGTGAAAAAATGTTTTACCTTAACTCAAAGCAGTCCAATGTATTGTCTCCGCGACGCTCTGGGGGTATGGTAGGGGGTGAAACCCACTCCTATGTATACGTAGATGGATGGGACGGCAAAAAAAACGTCGCTTATGAGTTTTATGGGTGTCATTGGCACGGATGCCAGAAGTGCTATAACAGCAATACAATAAATATTAAGAAAAATAAGACTATGGGAGAACTATATAAAAATACAAAGTCAAGAGAAGTTTTATTGAGCAAACTCTACGGAGTATCCAAAGTCATTACTATTTGGGAATGCGAATGGAGACTATCTAGAACAAGTCAAGTATTGGCAGAAGATACAAATGAACAAATTATGGAGCAAGAACGATTAAGTCCGAGAGAAGCAATGTTTGGAGGCAGAACTAATGCTCTCACATTATACTGGAAATCAAGACATGAAAGTGAATATGCTAATTACATTGATGTCTCTGGATTGTATCCCGCTGTTATGTATTATGACCCTTATCCGACAGGGCACCATGAAATCATACATCCAAAGAATGAGACAGAAAGAAAACAAGTAGCGATGAATATTATTGATAAAGTTTATTTTGGAATTGTAAAAGCAAAAATGCTACCGCCTAAGCGATTAATTCATCCAGTCTTACCAAAAGCAGATAGAGGTAAGATGATGTATTACCTTTGTGATAAGTGCGGGATGACAGGGCACCACGGGCAATGTAATCACTCGGATAATGAGCGAGCATTAACAGGAACATGGGCTACTCCAGAAATCTATAAGGCACTTGACAAAGGATACAAATTAATGAAAGTATATGAAGTGTGGAACTGGGCTGAACAAAGTGATAGTTTATTCAAAGAATACATTAAAACGTTTATTAAGGTAAAACAGGAAAGTTCAGGTTATCCTAAGGATTGTATTACAGATGAAGATAAAAATCGGTACATAGACAATATGGAAATTAAAATGGGTGTTAGAATGGATAAAGATAAAATAGAAAAGAACTCTGGAAGAAGAGCTGTAGCCAAGTTGTGCTTAAACTCTTTATGGGGAAAATTTGGAGAAAAGCAAAATAAAACACAAACTAAATTTATCAGAGAAAAAGATGATTTATACAAACTAATGAACGATAAGACAATTGACAACATTAATATTAATATAGTTAATAAAGATGTAGTAGAAGCAAGTTATGACTTAAAACAGGACGCGGTGAGCGACCCCATTAAAACAAATATTGTTATTGCTCTATTTACTACGTGCCATGCTAGAATGAGACTTTATGATAAGATGGACAAATTAGGATACAGAATATTATACCACGATACCGATAGTGTAATATATACTACTGACTTAACAAAAGGAGAAGTAGAAGAAAAAACAGGTGAATTATTAGGTGAATGGACTGATGAATTAGGTGGAGCTAAAATAAAAACCTTTGTTGGGGGTGGGCCGAAATGTTATGGATATGTATTGGATAATGTGCAAGCCTGTATGAAAGTAAAGGGGTTTAGCATGAACTATGAGACTAACAAAGCATTAAACCTACCTAATATGTTAAGTGTTATCAGTTGTGGCTTGGGACTAAAGAACACTGAATTGTATGAGAAAGGAAAAAACGAATTACTAGAACTATTGAAAACAGATGAAGAGAAATGTATTGCTAAACGAATTGAGAAGTCTGGTAAGGTTGTGATTGTAGAAAACAGCAAGATAACAAGAGACAAGCAAAAGAAAAAGATAACAAGCGAATACTTAGAAAAAATATTTAGTTATACATACACGAAACGACAGGTTATAGGAGTTATTGATAATGCGATTGAAACACGCCCGTTCGGCTACTATTGATATTTATCAACTTCACTTTCATTCGTTTCACTCATTCCCCCAATCTCAAACTTGTTTGAGATATTTGATAAAACATCGATGTTTGAAAAACACACGGGAGCGATAGCGGTAGTGTGGATTTTCAAATATCAATTAATTAATTTTTTTCTATAAAATATATACCCTATACTATACTATGACCACCCTAACCAGACTATGTGAGAAGTTTGAAAAACTCTCTATTGAAAATAAAAATGAAACCTTCACATTGAAAGATATCCAAAAGGTAATTCAAGAACAAATAAAGGCAATTGAAAAGGCACGGGCGGGCAAGCCAAAGGATACTTTTCCATTTGGTAAATATAAAGGTAAAAAAATTCAAGATATAGCGGTTATTGATAAGCCATACCTTGAATGGGTTATGAAACAGCCTTGGTTTGATAAATTCACCGACATTAAGGCAGAAGTAAAAAAATATTTACAATAAAATTATTTTGTAGTATATATATCAATGACCGACCTGAGCACCAAGCAGGACTACTTGAATGAAATTGAAAAATGGAACATTGACAGCGAAGTTAAGAAACCCACTATTAAATGGACTAAGCCTGACATTGTATCTTTCTATGAGCAATATAAACCAAATGTTGGGATTTCCAACATAGATGATAATGTGAAAGTAGTTGTACCACCAAATGTTAATTTTCAAGATAAATCAACATTAGAAAGCGTGTTGATGGAGGAAGATAGCACTCCATTTAAAACAGCAGATTTAAAAGAAACTGGAATTACCGAAATCAAGGCAAATATAGAAATCTCCGACATGTCGGAGATAGGAGAGATAGAAGCAAAGAAACTATCTCCTTGTAAAGAGTGTAATAAAAAAAATGATTTATCAGTTTCAATTGATAATGACAAATTTTGTAATGTGGCATGTGCTATGTCATACCTAGAAAAAAATGAAGAAATGAATGAGGTTAGAAAAAATAATCTTATCAAGTTTTTTAAAAAATCATTAGTTCCTTAAGTCAATTTTTACAAAATAGACTTATGTACTTATGATATTCCTATCGTTATCAATATATTTTTTTTGCATTATGGATCCTCTATCCAAGTAAGGGCATATTGAATACTTATCGTCTGATTTAAAGTAGCCTGTGCGGTTATCGTAAATCTATCCCCAGGAAGCATATCATCTAAATCGTAATCATTCAAATTTACACTATGGGCATCACCTAGATTAACATATTCAACAGCGATAACATTACCACCAGCCACAGTCGCGGTAGTATCAAATGAAACAAGACTTGTATTTGTATTGTTCTCAACATAGACTGCACCCGTAAGTGTAGCATTTTTTATTACTTTAATTATCACTCCACTTTTACTATCAGTATTTAAGATATTTAGTCGTCGTGGATATACTATACTATAATTGGTAAGAGCACCGCCTGCCGCAGTCGCATTATTTCTCATCGTAAAAACATGAGAAACAGCATTGGTTGCATTGGCGGTTCTTTCATAAATAAATGGAATACCTCTTATAATTTCTGTTCCTTCAATGAAACATCCGACACTAGCGACTTTAACATTTTGGACTGCTACAATAGCACCAACATTCGCTATGTAAGCGGTGAAAGGTAAAGTAGTATTATTAAGTGTAGTTAAAGTTTGGGTGTTAGCATATTTAATAGCATGAACCATTTGAAAATCTCCAGTATTAGGATTTTCAATATAGAAAGACACTTGACCAAATCCTAGGTATTGAAACTTAATTTGAAATACATTACCCTTGCTAAAATCGATGGCGGGTAAGTATGTTTTCCCATCAGCCTTATCAACATTCCAAGTTGTTTGAGCATAAGAATTAACAGTCGCCCCTCCTCTGTTATGATATATTCTCATTACTCCATTTTCTCTACCAAAGAAGAAACCATCTGTAAAAGCACTATCGCCTAATCCAACCGCCGAAAGATATTGAGCACCATTAGCCTCCGTTGTAGTCCATAAGGCGGTGAACCTTACACACACTCCCATCCCAGCACGATATTTAATTCTTTTTTTTGATTGAATGTATCCGCTTGCCCCTGCCACGGCGGTTGTTGATATGCTAGCCATTGCATTCTTCATTTCAACAGTAGAATTAACAACAGCACTATCCCATTTAGCAGAATTCACATTATACATAAATGTCTCTTGAATAATCGGTGTGTATTGTGCTGTGGATATTTCGCCGAATGCTGTCAAGTTGTCATCTGTTAATTTTGTTTTTAGTTCGCCGTAAGTTCCACATTTCAAATTAACAAAATTCCCTCCATCATCTTGGGCGATTAAATTTCTCTGATGAGACATTGTGAAAATTCTATATTACAATGAAAAAAAATAAATCTAATTTTTAAATATTGCTTCACTACTTAACTTCTAGTAATGGTTCCATTCTTAACATTTACTTCCTGCTGAGTTACAACGAATGTGTAATGATTGTAGGTGGCACTCACGACGGTTGCGATAAACTCCCATCGTCGCTCGGTGTCTAGGGATAATCCGCTGATTTCATTTTGGTCCTTGCTCCACAGAGGGCGAGTATTGTCAAAGCTATCGCACCAAAACCAGTTGTATTGATAAACATTGCTATTTATCAAAGACGAGCCTTCCAACTTCGGTTTAAGATGCACATAGTCTTCTAGTTTTCCAGTTTGACAATCAACATTAAATTCCTGCTGTCGTGCTCCGTCTAGTGTGGTGTAAAATGTTTGGACCTTAGCACCAAGCAGGTTGCTATTGTCGTAGGCAGTGTTCTTATTTTCGGTTCCGTTAAACACAGAGTGATAAATCTTCTTAATTCGCCGTCCGTGGCCTCTGTCAAATCTAAGGATAACATTTTGCGAACCCGAAGTTGCCGTATTTTTATACAAGTAAGAATAATCAATGTTGAAGCTCATACCTTCGGGGCTCATAATCTTCTGCTGAATTGATTGGATAACATCGGGATTGGTTTCAACAGCTAAGAAAAGGTTGAGGTTAGTGACGGCCACACGTAAATCCGCCGCCGCAACAGTGCCTCCACCAGTAGAAAGAGGGTCATCGTTGTAATAAAAGATTTTGGGTGTCTGTTGCCAAACAATCCGCATAGTCAAAATTTCTGGAAACATAATAGTTTTATCCAGAGCGAAAATGGTATTGTAAAGCATTCCAAGATTAATCTTAACATTGATAATCGGGTCGGCAGTATTAATAGCTCCTCCTGAGAAATACTTTGCCTCATTGTGCGCAACATTAACAACACTAAGAGTGCCAGTTGCTGCTGCGATTAAACTATCATCGTGTCTGCGAGCATTTGTTGCTGGTTGAGTTAAGTAAGCCCGCATCTTAGTTTGGTATGAAGTCATAACTTCGGTAATACGAGTAGTAATCGCCGCCGAAACATCACCACCATTCGTAGCACCAACAGCGGTCAAAGCCGTTCCGTCTGCTTTTAGAGCGATAGCATCAAGCAAGCTAACTTTTCTTTCAGTCGCAGCGGTATTACTAAAACCCGCCCCGTTTGTTGTGTTGTTCTTTTGAAGCATACAACCAGCACCAGAGTTGTTGTCGTGGTTTTCCAAAGCGAGTAAATCATCAATGGAGGTTTCGGGTTTCCAAATCATCTTGCTAATATTGCCGACTTCATTAATGTCGCACAGATAAACACCACTTCTGGTAATCAGTTGAATCTGTCTAATCGGTGCCAAGCAGTCCATAAAGCATTTATTGTAGTTCGCCGCCTTCGCAGCAGGAGCATAAGTAAAACTCAAAACAGAGCGAGCCAAGTTAAATGGGCGACTAATAAGGTCAAAGTTGCTTTCCTGTCCTCCTGCGGTAGTTATAGTGATACTAGAAGAACCCTCACGAGGTGTAAGCTTATTCAAACGATAAGAAGCACTGATGTAGTCAGTTCTAGAAAAGTCTAGTTCGCCTCCGTGTTGAGTTGGCATTTTGTTTTTGATTTTTTTAGGCAGTTGTCTATCTAGATTGTTTGCTAATTCACCAGAATATATTTATAGAAAAAAATAAATAATTCTAAAATTAATTAATTGATATTTATCAACTTCACTCCTATCTGGCTAATCGCCAGATTTACCGTAATCTAAAACTTGTTTGAAATCTCTATCTCCAACTAGTTGGAGATTTACGTGTTGGAGATAAATTGATAAACATCGTGAAAAGTAAAAGCGATGTTTGAAAAACACACGAGAATGAGCGTTATGTTGATTTTTAATTAAAATTCAACATTGGATGTAAGTGTGGATTTTCAAATATCATCTAGATTTTAACAAATTGAAAAAGGATGTAAATAAATTAAAATAATTAGTCTCCCTGTAAATCAACAAAGTCATAACAACTCCCAAACCATTGAGATTTATAGCCTGATCGTTTTCGTCTGTAAGATAAAACCTGAATACATTATTTGAACTGGTGGATAATTTCTTACCATACTCAGAACCGCTTCCGTCGTATATAACGGCTCCAAATGGTATTTCGTTGGCAGTATATATTTCTTGTAGCACGTGATTATCACCTTCGCCCACTAAGTCCGATTGAAGGTATAAAGTCTTTTCACCAGTTAAAATAATTACATTTGGCGATTTAATAAAATCATCAGCAAAGAAATATGTGGAATTTCTATCAAACCCCATTACTTCGTGAATACGGGTATCACCATCAAATATAAACCGCGGTTGAATACCTTTATTCTCTGACACACTGAATGTTAATTTGCCATCTTCTGGTTCTATGTTGGTATTATTACTGGATACAACATAAGTATAATTATTAGGGCTGTCTGCGGTTAGCACCTCCGACAACTTATTTTTTAGATTGTTCATTCTGTAGTTTCCCTCAGGTATCGTAATTAAAGCCTCATACCCGTCTTCGCTAAGAGTAAAAGTATTGTATGGTGAAGCCACAGAGTAATATGACTTTGGAACATAGATATGAAGAATTTTACAATGTGTGGGATTGTCCAGTGATTTTAAGTTTATTTCGTGTGTAAAGTCGCTATCTGTGCCTGTTATCCTGTTTTTACTATTGACATAATAGATACCAGAACTTCTTCCTCCCTTATACTCCATTGATTTTCTAAATTCCAACTTTCGCTACGCTTTCGTTGGTTTTAGAAAATCGTTTTCCTATATTATTAAATATATTTTTCAAAATGAAGTTTGTAAAACACACGAGAGTTGCGGTAGCAACGAGAGTGTGAATTTACAAATAGGTATTAAATCCATCTCCATACCCATTCTGTGCTTTCAACTTTTCCGCTTCTTCTTCTTTTAAGTCTGTGAAACCCGAACTAAACTTAAATCGGTTGCCTTTCGCTCGCTCCATTAAAAACCTCATTGAGTGCCATCCGCATGTGTCGGTTGTGTCAGATTGTTGTTTTACTTGATTAACCTTCATTAATAAATAACTATCGGGGTGGCTTTTGTCAATTAGTCGTTTCATTTGTTGTTGAAAGTCTTCCGTTGGTTGGTAAAGTGCTAATGGGTCATACACTTCCACTGACCTGTCTTTATCCAGACTTACCCATATAGCAATCCAATGAGACCCCGCTTGTTTGTGATTATCCAAATTCATAATAAATCCGTATCGTTTTCTTTTTTCTGGATTTAGTTTGTAGATTTCATCACTGGCTATTGCTCCGAGATACCATCCATATTTTTTCATTATGTCGTCTATTTCATTAGTCATTAAACCTTTTCCGCTAGTTGGAGATAATCCAATTCCTACCGCATCTGATTCTGGTTCGGTTTCTGCTTCAGTCATATTTGCTTGCACATCTTCAGGCTCTTGTATAATGGGTTGTTCTTCTTTATTGTCCTGTTCTTCTTTATTGTCTTGTTCTTCTTTATTGTTATCTCCAACACGTTGGAGATTATCTTCTTTGTTCTCCTTGTTATCTCCAACACGTTGGAGATTGTCTACTTCTTCTTTCTTTTTTGCTACCGCACCTTCTCTCCATAAATCAAATTCAACCCATGCTTGTTGTGAATTCAACACTTGGTCAGTTATAATTGGACTTTTGTATAGCCATTGTTTTAACATTTCAGAATAGTTTATTTTACCACCTCTTGATGGTTTTATGTCAGGGATAACATGCCCAATAAATCTTAGTTTTTGAATAATCTTTTCATTAGAAGGATGTGCATTTCGTCGTTTCTTTCTAATAGTCTCAGCAAACATACCATCAATTATTTTTTCCCGTTTTGTTTGTTTATGTTTCTCCTCTTCTTCCGCATCCTTTACAATAACTCCCTTCGTTCTCCTTGGCGGTCGTCCTTGTGGTGGTGGCGGTGGCGGTTTTATCATAGGCGGGGCTAGTGGAGCCATCAATAAACCCTGTCTATGTCGTCGTTCTGCCTCTAGTTCCTGAATAAGTCGTTGTTCCTTCTTCTGTTCCCTATCCTTTTCTTCCTGTCTTTCCTTAATCTCCGCCAGTTGTCTTTTATGTTCCCTATTCATTGTTTCTTTTAGTTCCTTAGCATCGGCTATGTCTTTTCGTTCTAGCCTCTTCTTCTCCTCTTCTAAATCCTCCCTTTTCTTCTTTTCCTTTTCTTCCTCGTCATGTATTAAATCATATTTCTTTTGTAAGTTGCTTTGTATCTGGTTTCGGTTCTCGTGTTCAAGACGATTGAAATCAGATTTGATTATTTTTTCTCTTGGTTTGCGGCTAGCCCTTTGCGACTTTGGTTTGCTAATATATTTCATAAAAAGTTTAACGATTTGTAATGTGCTTAAATCATTTGTTTTCTTACCAAAATTAAGATAATATTTTTTACCCTTCTGGATAATATATGGCCTCCCGCTCTTATTTCTATAAACTCGTGGGGGTCTTACCTTAGCCTTTGATATTTTAGAATTGCGCTTCATGCTTCGCATTATCGCTTATTCTAAAACATCTATTTTTCTTTATTAAAAAAATTAATCTGTTGATATTTATCAACTTCACTCTCGTTGCTGTCGCAACTTCCGTTTGTTGATAAACATCGATGTTTGAAAAACACACGGGAGCGGTAGCGGGAGTGTGGATTTTCAAATATCTTCAGCGAAACTTTACAGCCCCTCCTCGTTGCTTACCATAACCAAGTTTTGCGGCAGTAGCACTAACACTACCCGCGTAAGGCACCCCAACACTACTCAATGCCCCCGCAGTCCTAGAGATTACCTTATTATCGCGAAGGAATTTATTAACAGCCAAGGCAGTTTTTCCGACCTTAGCCCAGTTAATCTTTCCTCCCTTTTGACCACATCCCTTCTTCTTAGTTTTCTTTTTCCCTCCCTTCTGTGGCATTGATGGATTATATCCGATGTTATATCCTGATGGTTGTGAAATTATCACTGGTGATACTGGCATATATAATACAGAAAAATAATTAATTATTGATATTTAAAATTCCGCACTTTCGTCTTCGACTTTCGTGCGGTTTTTAAACATCGTTTTTCGATGTTTATGAGCAAGCGAAAATGAGCGAAGCGAATGAAAGCGATGCTCATAAATATCATTACTTAAGACGATAAGCAAAGTTTTTTCTTAACTCATCATCAACACTTGAAACATAAAGAAAATTAAATCTCTCTTTCGTCGCCTCGTGATACTTTTGAAGAAAGTAATCAAAATCAAAAGATAAGTCTAAGTGCTTATACACGAGTTCCATTTTGTCCTGAGACTGGCTTGGAAAGATTAACAAATAATCTAACTGCTTAATGGCTTCTGGTCGTAGGTCGTTCAGATACTGACTAGACATAATCACCTTTGATTTATAGTGCCTATTCTTTTTTAACAAATCGCTCACGGACTTGTCTCTTAATCAGCTTCCTAAATCATCCAAAACAAAAACAACCTCTGGAGTAACATACTTAGAAGGTCTCTCTTTTTTTTCAATTGTTGTTTTAGTTTTCTCCTCTTTTCCAAAATAAAGAAACTTCGGCTTCTCCATTGGCTCTTCATCATCCTGTTTAATTTCTCCTTCTTGCTCTTCGTCTGGTTTATTCAGTTTATCCAACTCGTAATCAATAATATTCACACCATCCGATTTGAGAAAGGTATAAATTGCCATTGGGTTGCCTCTGTTCTTAAAGTGCTTAACCATTGCTTTATAAATGTAGTCCTTGTGAATTGTTGAAGCGATAATGACAATACGTGTTTTTCTGTCTGTTGTCCGTTTCAGTATTTCAAAGAGTGCTGTCGTCTTACCGCTCTTCTTACGGGCAAGTAGAAATATGTTGGCATACGGCTCATTGAATAATTTATAACCCTTGGCTTTTTTATTTCCATCACCCTCTTGTTTTACTGGCTTCACCTTGACATTGTTTATTTTCTCCATCCTATATTCTACCCTACGAATTCCAAACACACAACAATTCGCCCCGCTAAATTTCCTGTGTCAATATTTCCGCTGTCAGTTTCAAGGATTTTAAATGTATATTGGCCGTCAGTCCATCCTACAACACCCAAATTATAACCGAGATTTGAAATGTTTGCTATATTACTATCCGCGAATGTTCCAATAATTCCAATTCTATCCATGTAAAGAATTCTGGTTTTGGTTTCGGTCTGGTCGTTCATATAGTGGATAAACTTAACATTCATTTTGGTGGGTGTGAATGACATTTGGATATTCTTATTAAATGTTTTGCTTCCTCCCGCAAAATCATTGCTCAGAAAAATAATCTTTTGGTATTTGAACTCACTCATAAATTATATAATATAATATATAAAAATGTTATTAATATTATTATTTGTGTGCTCAACTATTGCTCGGACTGCCTGCGACTTTTACTCACGGATAAGTGAAAAAAAGAATATAAGTTGTGTTTATTGTATTCAAAAAGGTATAGATACTAAATTTAAATGTATTTACAAACCGATGAGTGATTGGTGTGTTAGTTTTGATGAAGCACTACCTTTAATGTGTGCTGGCGATAGTTCGTCTTGGTATATGACACATATATATGAGTGCTCACTTCTTTGAAGAAGGCGATGGAAGCACTATACCCACCAAAAGTGTGAGTATTCCGACATAGACATTCGCAGTTTCGCAGGGGAGGTTTTTTTCGCTTAATTTCACTAAACATAAGACTATAATTCCAATGATTATAGTCATTTGAAAGAGATATTTAATCAATCTGCTATCAGTCTTCTTATTAGTCATACAACAATTCCATTCATTTTCTATCTCATTTTCAATTTTTTTCTCTTCTGTTTTTAGTTCCACTTCAAGGACACGGGATTTTAACTCGGGAGTTAATTCACTATCCCTATCTCCGACATGTCGGAGATTTACATGTCCGAGATTATCCATATCCATAATAGGCGGGGGTCTGTGAAGTCTGGTTGTATTATTAGCCATTGGTTGGATATACAACGGCTCGTATTTCTGCTAGTTGATTGGTTAAATCTTGTAATATATTGAGTAAAGTTTTATTTTCTTTTTCTAAATTATCTACCCTATCTCGGACATGTCCGAGATTATCCGCCATGTGTTGAAAAGCACTGACTAATATCGGTATAAAACTTGTATATGTTATGCCTTCAAGGTAGCCGTCTCCATCCTCTGCTTTTACCCCACTTTCGGATACAAATTCAGGAAATATTTTTTTGACTTCGTCCGCAATAAATCCGTGGCCTTTTTTTTCTTTCTTCTCATCTGATTTCCAGTAATATGAACAACAATTTATTTTCATTAGTTTCTCGCAACAATCCCCGCAGTCTAATGTGTTAATATCCGATTTTAGCCTCCTGTCCGAGGAGTTTGTCCAAGCACCATTAAGCGGAATATAATTATAACTACCTGACGGCTCACCAGTAGTAGAGTTTGAAGTAGTCCAAGCATGAAGCAAACCAGTTGAAGAAACTATTGAAGCATAATTCGTATATCCTCCCGATTTAAAAAATAGTTGCGGGTCATTAGTAGAAGCGGGTCTTTTTCGTATTAATAAATTACCGCTGGATGCTGTTGGTAAAACTAACTCTCCCGACGTATTAATATTAATCGCCTCAGTGTAAGATATATTGTTTCCAACCGCTGTTCCTGAATTATAATAAAAAGCGAGTTTTACACCTTTTTGAATTAGAAAGTTAGATGACGCAGAAGATGATTTCCAGTTCGTGCCATCAAAATAAGCATCAAAACTTAAATTGACATTGTCGTGTGCCCAGTTTAGTTGTTGAAAAACTGGATAGGCATCGGTTGAAGTTATTGCCTGTATATGTGGCCCTGCTACATTACTCGCCGTTCCGTATATTTCTAAACCACCTGTCGCTCCTACTCCTTTCGTTGAGTTGCCTATGATTATCGGCTTACCTAGTGCTGTTGTTATTTTATCGCTCGTTGTTAATGTTGTTGTTGATATACCCGCACTAGCCGTTATTAACCCTTTTGTCCATAAAGTCCCGTTTGCCCCGTTTAATGACATTAACAATTGTTCGGACGAGTTCTCCCATATAAATCCGTCGGTTGAAGCATTACTTACCCTAAATCTAACGGCGAAAGAAGTAAAATCGTTGCCTGCAACCGCAGACCCTCCCGCTAGACTTCTGGTATTTGTTGCTCCTCCATTTGAAGCCATATAAATGCCATAACTGGTGTTGCCAGTGTCCCACAAAAATATTCCTCTCGTATTACCGCCATTAGTATTTCCTTGTATGACTATGCTAGAGCCCCCTGTCGCTGTTAATAATCCGCTTGCGGTTAGTGTCGTTGTTGATATACCCGCATTTGCCGTTATTAATCCACTCGCGGTTGCTGTTGTTGTTGATATACCAGCGGTTGAAGTAATTGTTGTTCCCGTTATTGTTCCTCCATTTGTTATGTTGTTTGAGTTCATATCTAAGGCTCCATAAAACCGCATACCGCCAGCATTGTTAAAACGGACAATGTCAGATGAAGCACTTTTATTATCCAAAAGTTTTGAAATATAAAGACCTGCTCCTTTTACATCAGATGCTACATTCGTGAATACATAACCTCGTTGGTTTGCGGTTCCACTTGTAGCGGTATTTAGAGTAAATAAGAAATACTGATAATCACCCGTCGTCTGTGAAAAGAATATATCTCCTCCATTTTGGTTTAATATCCTTGCCCCATTGTATGTTATATTTGCTCCATTAATGATATCCACATTATTGAAATCGGCTTGGCTTAACAAATTCAGTGCCCTTACATCATTTCTACTTCCATTAAATATCTTAATTCCTGTTATGGTTTGGTCGCCTGTTAGTTTTACATTTTGCCCGTCCAATGTGTCAGCATATCCTTTTGTCGCTCCGTCCGTTGATAATGTCGGAGTTCCAAGGTTCGCTATTTTGCTACTATTACAATCTAGCCCCGAAGCATTTACCCAACCGACTATCGTCCCGTCAATAATAAAACTTATTTTTTTCGCAGAAATTTCAAAGTTGTAATATGTTGCTGTTTTCATATCCAAACTAGCAATTGACCCGATATTGGCTGTGGAGTTAAAAACCACGAATGTGCCCTTTGTTGTAGCATTTATTGAATTTCCCGTTATTTCAACACCACTGCTATATGTCTTAATTCCTGCTATGGTTTGGTTTCCTGTTAGTTTCACATTTTGCCCGTCTAATGTATCTACATAACTTTTATTCGCCCCGTCCGTTGTTGCTGTTGGTGTGGCTAAGTTTGTAATTTTTCTGTTGTTTAAAGATAGTGTAGTGCCCGTTGCTGTCGCTATTACATTATCCCCAGCATATAAATCAACATATGACCCTGTTATTTGTATCGGATAATAGCCCGCGGTTGCTATTTTTTGTGCCACAATCTCTCCTATATTTGTCGCCGTATCAAAGGCAATACCGATACCATCAAAAGCGGTGGGAGCAGTAGCACCTCGCACTTCTATTGTTGAAGTAAATTTTTTATTCCCTGCTATGGTTTGGTCTCCTGTTAGTTTTACGGCCGAAGTATCAAGAGTAGAAACATCAACACCATCAACAAGATTAACATTTGTTATACTTTGGCTTTTCATATCAATCCCCGCACTAGCATTTATTATGTTGCTGAATGTTTTGGTTCCTGCTATGGTTTGGTCTCCTGTTAGTTTGACGACTGCGGTATCAATAGCCGAAACATCAATACCATCAACATTACCAACATTTGTAATAGCAAAACCACCCATATTTAAACTGCCCGTCATAGCCGTTGTGCCGTCCTTTGCTAGTTTCGTATCGGTATATGCTTTTGTTGAAGCATCGCCGTCATAGAATGGTGCGGGTAGTCCGCTGATTGCTGTTGAGCTGTTAAAATTTAAAACATTATTTGTCAATGTCATTCCACCACCTGTTGTTGGAGCAAAAAGTATGGACGAGCCTACAATAGTTAGTGGATAGCCCGTCGCACCACCTGCCTCCGACGAATAGATAGAACCCATATTATTGTTGTAATTGAAGAATAATTTTCCTGTGTTTAATGGATTTGAGTCTTTTACGGCCACATAAGTAGTACATGTTTTATTCCCTGTTATGGTTTGGTCTCCTGTTAGTTTTACAACCGAACTATCAAGAGCAGAAACATCAATACCATCAACATTACCGACATTTGATACATTAAAACCTCCCATATTTAAATCCCCTATCATCATAGCGAGCCCATCCAATCTAAGCAAAGGTGAAGCAACATTTCTCCATTGCCCAGTGCTGTAAATAAGAAGTTGATTATCAGCGGGGGTGCCTGTTATGATTACATCACTTAAAGCATCTATTGATTTAGTTGCTATCCTTGTGTCAAAATCTGTATTAGCCCTTGCTGTGGTGTAGTATAGATTGGTTCCCTCTGCTAAGTTGGTTGTGCTCTTTGTTGCTAATTGAGTGTCAAACCTAGCATTAGTATAATATAAATTGGTGCCTTCGGCTAGGTTCGTGGTTGATTTAGTAGTTAGTCGCACATCAAACCTACCATCAGTATAGTATAGATTAGTGCCTTCTTTTAAGTCTGTCGTTGATTTTAAAGCCAACCTCGCATCAAATCGGCTGTTAGTAAAATAAAGATTTACGGGGTCAGCATCTTCTGGCACCCTATCTGTGTATAAGCCCACTATGTTTGTGTTGGTAAGGTCTAAGTTTTTTATGTCTAGACTATCAACAGCAATTTCTGATAAACCTAGTAAGGATTTATATTGACTACCCATTGTATAGATATTTTAGAATTGCGCTTCGTGCTGTCGCACTATCGCTTATTCTAAAACATCGGAAAAAATTTTAAGAAAAAATTAATGGCAAACGATGTTTATCAACAAACGTAAATGAGCAAAGCGAATGAGAGTGAAGTTGATAAATATCAAATAAATAATTAATTTGTAAATACTAAAAATATAAAAATCTTAGTATAAAATCTCAAATATTATATTATATTTGAGATTATGCCGTCCGCTGAAGCAAGTCGTAAGAATTGGGGTAAGGCTGTGGAAAGTATAAAGAGCAAAAAGCAACAAAAGATTGAAATAGCGAAAGAGAAATTAGCAAAATGTAGAAATGCTTATGTTGGTGATGATGAAGAGATGGAGGAAAAGATAAACCGCATGGCCGAAATGGGTGTTGCTAGTGATATCATTAATGGAAAAGACCAAGATGATACACCAGAAGAAAGCAGTGAGAGCGATGAGGAATGTGATTTTACCGACATTATCGCTGAAAAGATGGCTAAAATGAAAATCAAAAGAGCGAAGGTAGAAACTAAGAGAGCAAAGAAAAAGCATATCTCCAACTCGTTGGAGATAAGGAAGAAACCAGATCTATTTCAACGCGTTGAAATAGATCGGCCTGAGCCTGAGAGTGAAGAAAGTGAAAGCGAGAGTAGTGAAGAAGAAACACCAAAACCGAAGAAGGGGAAAGGAAAAAAGTCTAGTAGTGTGAGTGTAAAAGTATATAATCAGTCTTCAGGTGCTAAGAAAGAAAAAAATAATGAAATAGATAGAGTGTTTTTAAAATTTTAAATTCACCAAAGGAAATGATATGAGTAATAATTACTATACTCTGGATTATTATAAGTTAATTCACCTTTTGAATTTCGTATTGCTTTTGCTCTTGCTCTATAATGTTTTCTTCTTACTTTATCTAAATGGTCTAAATGTGAATATAGTCCTATGAGGTCTTTATAGTGTTGATATTTTAAGTGTCCGAAATGAATTGTCTTACCTTTTGGAGTAATAACCTTATATTTTTTGTTTTTTACATTCGACTTTGAAAATCTCATTGATATATAATATGGACAATAAACATACTCAGCAAGATAATCTCCGACATGTCGGAGATTTGCGAAAAGAAAAACTTGAAGAGGCACTTGAAATACACGACCAATCAAAGCCTTCTAAAGTATGGAACACTATCATTGCTCCAGAAGCAAAACCATTAAGTCAAGTATTTATTGATTTAATGGATATGTCAAAAGTATCAATGAAATCTGGAAATGCTCATAACAATTTTGGATTAGTTGCTATTGATGTTTATAGTCGTCGTGGATGGATTGAACCAATAAAACAAAAGACAACTGGTTATGTCTTAGAAGGATTGAAGAAAATTTTTACAAAAGAATTACCTGAAAGAATTACATCTGATAGCGGTGGTGAGTTTAAAGGACAAGTGGGTGAGTATTTTAGACAAAATAATATTGAACATAGGACAGTCCAAGTAGGAGACCACAGAACAATGGGGATAATTGATAGATTTATCAGAACAATACGAAATGAATTAAATTTATTATGGGAGGTTAATGATAATTTTTCTTGGGTGCCTTACATTCATGAACTTGTAAATATTTATAATCATACTTATCACACAGTAATAAATGCTGTCCCTATGAAAGTTTATGAAGGTAAAGAAAGGAATACACAGGAAATATACAGAAATCCCTTAATAAATGAGTTTCCTAAGGATACAAGAGTAAGAAAGGAACTTGAGCGGACTATTTTTTCAAAAGGAGATAAGCAGTATTCAAAAACTATTTACAAGGTAAAAGGACGAAAAGGTTTCAAGGTTATACTCAGTGAAGAGGACTTAGTAAGACCACAGGAGTTATTAAAAACAAATCTTAGAGAACAACCAGAAGAAGAACAGGAAAAGGAGCAGTTAGCAGACAAAGTTAAGGAAGCAACAAAAGAAAAAAAGAATGTAAATTTGTTAAAGTCGTTAGATATAAAGCCTGAGAATATTCGTAGCAGTGCTAGGATAAAGAAGAAAAAAGAAGTATTAGATTTATGAGATAACCTGAATACAGCCACTGGTGCCACCAGATGGCTATTCTAGATGTTCTATTTCCGTAAATATCACCATGCGCCAGTGCGCCAGCGTTTTGGCGCAGTGGCGCAGAGGTTGCGTCAGAATTTCGTTTTTTTTGGCGCAGTGATTTTTAGAGTGCCACCATAAGACACTATAAAAAATTTGGAAACATTGATTAAGAGGAAGAGAGATAAAGGCTTAAATCTGATTCTTTTTGAAATCAATAGGAGAGCGAATTTAGCAGTTATCTCTCTTGCTACCCTTGATGTCTCCAAATGCTGTCTTATAGTGGCACCTATAATACTCCCCAAAGGAGAATGATGTCTCGTTATATTAGCTCAGTGAAGCGAAAAAGAAAGCGGACACAGACCACGGTTAAAATGGCATTAGGTCAAATCCGGCCAAACGATATTGAAATACTGGAAAAAAAACTAGGTGCACCTGACACCAGAAAAAGGGTACTTTTGACCGGCTATCCGGGGGATGATGCCTACACTTGAGCGTAAGAAAACAATCAGAAGCGCCCTTGAACTAGATTTCTAGCTGAAGCAACAGTCTACTAAGTTGTTGTTCAAACAACATTATGACAGTCTGTTGTTGTTCATCGTAGCTTAATGGCCCTTGAAAACAAAATCAAAACATTATGCCTGTTTAGCGAAATAGAAAACAATCAGTATGACATGGAAGCACCCTTCATTTGCCTGCAAAAAATGAGATGACAATAGAACGGCAAAAAACTGACTACCCGCTTCGCGCGAATGAGAAATTAGCAGTTCTTAAGTACAACTTGTAACGACTTCAAGCGTTTCGTTCTCGGCTTATTCTGATCCTCATTTGGTGTGCAGTAGCTCGTTAAAAAGCTCGCATCAAAAGCTTTCTGACGAGCCCCAAGACATGTTCTGGACACACGAATCGGTTGAGAACGAAGCGCTTGAAGTCATTGTGGATCGTACTTGAAAACTAAGAACTTCTCAGTGTTATCCTTAATTCCAAGTAGGAATAGGTGTAGTAGCTGGAGTAGGAGTACTGGGAGTATTAGTAACATGGGTAGTTACAGTAGAGGTAGGAGTAGTAGGAGTATTGAGAGCAATCGTAGCAGCAGTACGCTGAGTATTAATAGTAGTAGCAGCAACAGGAGTAGTAGTAGTAGTAGTAGTAGTAGTAGTAGTAGTAGTAGTAGTAGTAGTAGTAGTAGTAGTAGTAGTAGTAGTAGTAGTAGTAGTAGTAGTAGTAGTAGTAGTAGAGGAAATAGGGGGTTGAGATTCGAGGCGGGGAGGAGAAGTTAAACGACGAATAGGAGTGAAGGAAGAGGAAAGAGAAGGGAAAGAGAAGGAAGAGGAGGAGGAAGAGGAGGAGAAAGAAGAGGAAGAGGAGGAAGAGAAGTTAGACGGTGGAGAGGTTAAACGACGAATAGGAGTGAAGGAAGAGGAAAGAGAAGGGAAAGAGAAGGAAGAGCGGCAGGAAGAGGAGGAGAAAGAAGAGGAAGAGGTGTTAGAAGGTGGAAAGGTTAGAAAACGAATAGGAGCGTACGGAGAAAGGGAAGAGGAGGCGGAGGAGGAGAGGGAGGACGAGCATGAGGAAGAGGAGGAGGAGGAGGAAGAAGAAGAAGAAGAAGAAGAAGAAGTAGAGGCGAAGGAAGAGGATGATGATGCTGAGGTAACGTGCACAGAATAAAAATCACCTATACACATGGACATACATACATATAAACCTACATACCTCGATGCCTGCCGAATGCATATATACGTGCATGCATATATTGGTAGATAGGTGGGCAGGTGGATACATGGGTTGGCAGGTGGATAGAGAAACAGACAGATACCATTAGATAGATAGATAGATAGGTAGATAGATAGATAGATAGATAGATAGATAGATAGATAGATAGATAGATAGATAGATGGATAGATTAAAAAAACCTGAAGGAAAACGGTTCAAGTTTTCTCGGCTGTGCTCTAAGGAGGCACAGGGAGAAGGAAAGAACACTACCAAGACAAGGCAGGCAATCCATACGGGGCTATCAAGGAAATAGATGAGACAATCGAGGCAATGAAATGGGAAGAAAAGGCAACATATGAGACAATGCAGGTAGTGCATGGGATAATCAAGGCAACGGATGAGACAACCGAAGCAATGTATTGGGAAATTGAGGTAATAATGAGACAATTATAATAGATGAGAAAATCGAGGTAGCGGAGTGGGGCAGTGGAGAGGACAAAGTGGCAGTAGTGGGGCAGTGGAGAGGAGATAAAGGCAGTAGTGGGGCAGTAGAGAGGAGATAATGGTAGTGGGGCAGTGGAGAGGAGATAATGGCAGTAGTGGGGCAGTGGAGAAGACATACTAGCAAATGGCTGGGCAGTTGAGAGGGCATAATCGCAACGTTGGGGGCAGTGGAGAGGTACAGACCGCTGGGTGGTGGGGTGGGAGAAGGCGAGAATTCGCTGGTTGAGATCTCTATCTATCTATCTATCTATCTATCTATCTATCTATCTATCTATCTATCTATCTATCTCTATCTATCTATCTATCTCTCTCTCTATCCATCCATCTATCTATCCATCTATTTATCCATCTATCTATCTATCTATCTATCTATCTATCTACCTATCTATCCATCTATCTATCCATCCATCCATCCATGCATCCATGCATCCATCTATCTATCTATCTATCTATCTATCTATCTATCTATCCATCTATCTACCTATCTATCTACCTACCTACCTACCTACCTACCTGCCTGCCTATCTATCTATCTATCTATCTATCTATCTATCTATCTATCTATCTCTCTCTCTATCCATCCATCCATCCATCCATCCATCTATCTATCTATCTATCTATCTATCTATCTTTCTCTATCCATCCATCCATCCATCCATCTATCTATCTATCTATCTATCTATCTATTTATCCATCCATCCATCAATCCATCCATCTATCTATCTATCTATCTATCTATCTATCTATCTATCTATCTATCTATCTATCTACCTACCTATCTATCTATCTATCTATCTATCTATCTATCCATCTATCCATCCATCCATCCATCCATCCATCTATCTATCTATCTATCTATCTATCTATCTATCTATCTATCTATCTATCTGTCTGTCTGTCTGCCTGCCTGTCTGTCTGTCTGTCTGTCTATCTATCTATCTATCTATCTATCTATCTATCTATCTATCTATCTATCTATCTATCTATCTATCTATATCATGGCGCGATCGGACCGGCAGTACCCCAACAATCGCGTTCTAGAACAGTAACTGTTTTTTTCAGCGGAAACTGTGTGCCTGGTGCAAACCAAGCCGCCTACAGCAACTCAATTTGGGTTGGTACACGGGTCAAATTGGTCCGAAATCGACCCGGGCCGTTTTACTAACCCAGTGATCGCCTCACACTAGTCTATCATTCTATTCATAGTTAAATGATTCTTTTAGCGTTCAATGAGCCGGCGCCGTGTCGGCCGCTCGCATCAGTGTAATGATTCTCAAGTTCTCATTGCCCAGTTGATCGCAATACTGAACTCCGTAAGCTAACTTGGGTGGAATCCATCTGGGTTGCCTGACATTGCCATCGACTTGGATTCACCTTCAATACTTCTCATCGCCTATCCATTAGGCCCATGATACTCATAGCACCACAAACTTGAAAATATTGTTCACGCGAAGGAATGCAGTGAGGCGCGCCAGCAGCACTTGACTCCAATACTGTTTAATACTTACCGGTATTAGAACTGTGCTGAGAGCGGCGAATCAGTCGGAATCAACAGATGAAGTGCAGTCACGCAAGTCACTGTCAAGGAAACATTAACTTGAAAAGTACCTATGCAGTGAAGGACTGCATGCAGTGAAGGCAGCGAACTTCCGGAAGAAATTAATTTTTACGCAAGCACCAGGGTCAGAAATTTTAGAAGAAGTTCGCTGCACAGGGAATTAGAAGAAGTTCGCTGACCAGTTGAACTTAGGTCGGGACTCGCCAGCCACGGTATTAATAATATTAATCATAAACTCCTACTCACTGCAAACTCACTGCCTCTGTGAGTTCGCTGGCGCTTACGGTGAATTTACATATGTCTGCATCATTTATTTCCGCCTTTCTCCGAGCTTTTTCGTTGTCTACCTCTTAGCGTTGTAGATTGGGGAATTACTGGAAACTGGACCGTCGGTGGCAGCCTGCGTCTCATGACTAATGATTCTGGTATGTACTAATATATTTTCTTTTTCCCCCTTGTTTTGGTTTTTGGTTTTGTTTTTTTTCGTTTTCGGGTTTTTTTCTGAAGACGCTGGACGTGTCCTGACAGCACCGTCCGAGCTCAGTGAGAAATAAATAAGCACCAATAGTTTCGGTGAACTAATAAATAGAAGAATAAATAAGAACTAGTAACTTCGACGCTTGTTCAGAGGCCAAGAATCGCCTTGGTGAAGGCGGTGCCGTTGCAGGCAGCCTCCGTGGCGATCAGGGACACGAAGCCCAGCATCGCCATCCTGCCGTTCAGCTTCTCTGCGCGCTCGTGGAAACCCCAGCTCTGGGTTGAGTCGACCACTTCCATGCGTGGCTCTTTGGCGAAAGCATTGAGGCGACCTCCATCCTCCTGAGTGACTTGAGCTCCGTAAACCATTCTCGCTTAGTAAGAAAGTACTTTTGTGGAGAGAAGCGCAGGGTTGGTTGCTTATGCCAGAAAGGGCTGAGGTTGGGGTCAAAAGGAGTACTAAAAGGTGCCCCAAAAAGGTTGCTGTCCTCTGGTGGTCTGGCAGGTCGACCACAACCCAAACATTTTTGCAAAATGCCTTTTGCACCAGCATGGGATAACAACAAATGCCACTTTCTTCCTAGCGGTCCGGTGGAGCCACATGCAGGTTGGGTCAAGGTGGAAACACACCTCAAAGAGCACCCCTCAAACTGGAAAGCTTGATCACAGCAAAATTTCACCTGGAAATCGAGGTGGCTTCTGACAACGCTAAGTTTGGCTTCGTGGAATTCGCCGAGAAGTGGAACGGCCGCATGGCGATGCTGGGATTCACGATTGGCCTCGCTACGGAGGCGGTGACTGGCAGCGGCATTCTCAAGCAGTTGGGCTTGTAAGCTGCCTTTCGTAGTGACGCGTAATTTATTAATTATTTATTGTGGAGCTCCTCCGTAGCGACGTATTTATTCTGCACTAATTTATTATGCCGAGCCACTTCGCCGAAGAGTTTCAGGTCGTGACGTCAATCGCGATCTGGAAGCGCGAAACGTCAAAGCAATACACAGAAAAAAAAACAAACAAAAAAAAAACAAAAAAAAAACAAAAAAAAAAAAGCGTTGCAGAGGAATTGTATCCCTTGGAGCTCTTTTACTTTTCTTGTCACTCTGCTGGAATTTCTCTCTCTCTCTCTCTCTCTCTCTCTCTCTCTCTCTCTCTCTCTGTGTGTGTGTGTGTGTCTCTCTCTCTGTCTCTGTCTCTTGTCTCTCTGTCTCGTGTCTCTGTCTCTGTCTCTTGTCTCTCTGCCTCTGTCTCTCTCTGTCTCTGTCTCTCTCTCTCTCTCTCTCTCTCTCTCCCTCTCTCGCTCTCTCTCTCTCTCTCTCTCTCTCTTTCTCTGTCTCTCTCTCTCTCTCTCTGTCTCTCTCTCTCTTTCTCTCTCTCTCTCTCTCTCTCTCTCTCTCTGGCTGGCTGGTGAATTCATTTTATCATGTTTGACGATTAGGCAAAAATGATAAAAATCTAGGAACTAGTTGAAGATTGTAAGGAGGAAGATCTAGATTCTAGAAATTTATATTTTTACCAAATAGCTCGACAGGATTGGGAGAACACCGCGTGAAAAGTGTGTCACAATAACAAACCTTTATCAAAGGCGGATTACCCGGTCGTTTGCTCAATGTTTTTTGTTTTTGGTGGATGGTCTAGCGGGGTTGAACCCGCGATATCTCTCTCTCTCTCTCTCTCTGCATGGGTTGGCAGGTGGATAGAGAAACAGACAGATACCATTAGATAGATAGATAGATAGATAGATAGATAGATAGATAGATAGATAGATAGATAGATAGATAGATAGATAGATGGATAGATTAAAAAAACCTGAAGGAAAACGGTTCAAGTTTTCTCGGCTGTGCTCTAAGGAGGCACAGGGAGAAGGAAAGAACACTACCAAGACAAGGCAGGCAATCCATACGGGGCTATCAAGGAAATAGATGAGACAATCGAGGCAATGAAATGGGAAGAAAAGGCAACATATGAGACAATGCAGGTAGTGCATGGGATAATCAAGGCAACGGATGAGACAACCGAAGCAATGTATTGGGAAATTGAGGTAATAATGAGACAATTATAATAGATGAGAAAATCGAGGTAGCGGAGTGGGGCAGTGGAGAGGACAAAGGGGCAGTAGTGGGGCAGTGGAGAGGAGATAAAGGCAGTAGTGGGGCAGTAGAGAGGAGATAATGGTAGTGGGGCAGTGGAGAGGAGATAATGGCAGTAGTGGGGCAGTGGAGAAGACATACTAGCAAATGGCTGGGCAGTTGAGAGGGCATAATCGCAACGGTGGGGGCAGTGGAGAGGTACAGACCGCTGGGTGGTGGGGTGGGAGAAGGCGAGAAATCGCTGGTTGAGATCTCGAAAGCGTGGGGTGAGATCTCGAAAGCAAGGATGGGGTCATTCACCAGAGGCAGCTGCAACTGCGCAAGCAAAACCAAGCAAACAAATACTTGCTTATTGTCCTGTTGCCTCACCCATAAGCAGCCTTTCTGTACCTCTTGTTGCCTCAATATTGCCTTTCTTGTCCTCCTGTTGCCTCACTATTGCCTGTCTGTCCCTCTTGTAGTACTGTGCCATCACAAGAAAAGAGTGTAACTCCGTGCGATTCTTTGGCAACTGTCTACTCATGATCTCCTCCCTCTTCTCGCGCGATATCGAGACCCTATTATGAGAAATCTCGTAACCCAAATACGTCACACTTGTCCTGGCAAGCTGACATTTCTTTAGGTTGCATTTCAGGCCAAAAGCTCCAATGCGCCTGAAGACATCTGACAAGTGATCGATATGCTCTTCCATTGTGTTAGAGTATACGATGATGTCATCGATGTAACAGAATGCATATTCTCCCGCCTTCTGTCCTCTCCTTCTCATAAAACCATCCTCCGACTGGTCGTCATATTGACCGCTCAACATCTTCTGCATCGCCTTCTGAAAGAGCCCCGGGGCCTGTTTGAGTCCCATTGGAAGCACCTTCCACTGGTATATTTCCATACCCACAACGAATGCAGTCAGCCATCTGGATTTCTCGTCCAGTGGTATCTGCCAGAAGCCGTTCTTAAGGTCAATGACCGAATAGAATTTAGCATTCCGCAGCACCCTTCTGCCTTCTTCTAAGGTCGGCAGAGGATTTCTCTCTTCCTCTAGCACCTTATTCACACGGGCATACTTGATCGTCAAGCGCCATTCTCCTCCTGGCTTAGGGACGATTTTCGGTTGAGAGACAATTGGAGATGTAGATCTCTCAATAAAGTCCTCATCGAGCAACTGTCTCACATTCTCCTCCGCTATTTTTGCCTCATGTATGCTCAAATTTGCCCTCCGTGGTGCCGGAGATGGCTCCGCACCCGGTATCTTGTAAATGATAGCAGTGAAGTCATCCGACTTTACACCACCTGCCCGAGGAGGGTCGAAAATTTCTCTGTACGCCTCCATCTTAGCTTTGAGAAACGCCTTCTCTCTCTCCGAACCCACTCCTTCTTCTAAAATTTTCCGCGCAGCCGCTTGGAAATCTTCCTCCGACATCTTCTTATGCTCCTTGAGGGGCGCTAAGTCCTCCTCCAAACTCAAATCTTCCTCGGACAAATCGTCTAGTCCCGTTCTTTCATACGTGACTGTGTCCGGCTCATCATCATGACCCAGCCCGACAAGCATATCAATAAGGTTCGCGTATTGTATCGGAGCCTTACGGGTGTATAAACCATCAAAGCATGTGAAAGCTTGAGGTATCAATTTCAACTTGTCCTGGGCTCTGAGCTTTTGCTTGTATGCACTGCTCTGCTCCCGAGACCCGAGTCGACAAGCCACCACTAACTGTTGCTTGCGAGAAGGAACAGGTATAGGATGATCAATAAGCCGGTCCCTTATCTCCTGTGCCCAGATCGCCTTCTCATTGTATGGCAGAATGACAGTATACGGCTTGTTACTCTCAAATAGAGTCCGTAGACACTTTTTCACTTCAGTTAATAAGCGCGGCCAGGTAGGCACATCGCCCCAAAAGTTCGTGATAAAGTTTTAATGTCATCCGCTGGAGTATCGGGGATACGCCCCTTCCTCCTTGGCACAAACGCCTCTCTCTTCTCATCTGACAGCTTCGCTTGGTAACAGTAGCCATTAGTAATATGGACATCTGCCCCGCCACCTTCTGCGAATCTGGCCAACGACGGGCACTGTTTCGCAACACATATTATCTCCTCATTACGCGCTACGACTAAGTCATCAATAGACTTTCTGTCCCATGCGGGAATCGTAACCGTAAACGCCTGCATCTCCGTCTCCCAATTGTCGGTCCAGGTCAGTTCCTCCGGCACTGTGACATAGGGGTGTTCATAGGCTTCAGTTGCCTCATGTACGAAGGCCAACTTTTTCCTCTCCGTTGCTAGACTCAGCTCAAAAGCCTCGTATGAGTCAGTAGCAGTCATCGGATTAATATCCTCCTCCTCTCCATTCTTCACTCCATAAATCACCCGCCGTGCGGCGCAATCGATCACAGCCCCCATCGTAGCCAATTGGTCATACGACAGCAGGATTGAACCGTGGTAATCGGGGACAACATAGAGGTCCGCACGATATACTCGACCGGATTTCAATTTGAAAATTAATGTGACGATGCCCGTAATTTCCGTACGGCTGCCTACCCCTTTTAGGGTCCCCTTTGTTTTTCTAATGTTTTTGTCCACCCATGTCCGGTGACTATTCAAAAACTTCTGGCAGACAATATTAATATTCGCCATCGTATCATTACCAACTTTTAATGTGGTTTGTAAAGTTTCACAAATGAGGTCAGTGTAGCATAGCGCGTCTGGTCTATGTAAACTAGCCGCTAGTACATGAATTTTTCGTTCTAGGGTTTTGAGTCTAAGCTCAAGTTCCTTGTCCTCTTCTCGATCTCCCCCCTTTTCCGCCAACTTAACTTCTTGAGTCTCCGGGGCTTCCGGTATCTCGAGTGTCTTTTGGACAGAGTCTGGTACACCGAGTGTACTCGTGTCTATAGCAGAGACTATTGAGTCCTTTGGCGGGGGTACGGTCCGCTGCTTCTTCGTAGGAGGAGACCTAGCCTTTGGTTTCGGCTTCCTCTCCTCCATCGCCTTCTTCGCCTTCCTATTCGCATCATTTATCATATTAGCTCTCGAAGGATGAACTAGCAAGTGCTTACCTTGAGGCTTGTGAGGCTGTGTGCCTTCACCTTCACGTCTGGGAGGAACGGAACCGTTCGTATCCTGTTCATCAACAGTAGGCATAACTGTGACTGTCGGATTAAAAAGAACAGTTTTTATCTCCTTCTCTCTCTTCTTTTCTCTCTCTCTTCTCCTCCCGTCAGTCTACGACGACAACACGCTCACCTGAGCCGGTGTCTTCGTCTTGACGTCCCCCCTCCGTAGCGGTATAAGCTTGCTGGGGGTAGTTGGAGCTGGAACTGGTGCTATAATTCCAGTATCCGTGTCCTCTGGGAGGGCGCGCTGGGGTCCGTCCTCCCCTTCCACGAAAGCCTCGTCCTCGTGGTGCCGCCCCTCTTGGTGTCCCTCGGGACCCTCGTGACGATCCTCTCGTCTCTCCTCCTCCTCTAGTCGGCGCCTTTGATCGGCCCGATGTCTCTCTCTTCTCCCTTCTCTTCATTCTGTCAAGGAAGTAAATGATGGCCTCCCGGAACTCCGCATCCGAGACCATATTCGCATTCCACCTCCCCTCCTCCAACTCCTTCTTGTACATGGCGTACATGGTCTTTTTCATGCCTTCGAGCTCTCTAAGGAAAAGATTTCGCTGCCTATCATCAAGAGAGTCGTGGCTGAAGAGGCAATTGCCTACTCCTTTCTGTGCCTCATGCTTACACGCCATGTATGAAAAATAGCGGTAGCACGGCGTCGGCTCATCTCTCCCCCTCTTGAGACCTGCCGTTCGAGTTGCATGTGCTGCTTGAGCACCTCCAACCCCCTGTGTCGCGGCACTGGAGAATGATTCGGTGGCCGTGTCCAATTCGGAACACGCGTCGAGCACCTCCTTGAACAGGTCGCCCGCCGGAGTAGCCGCTACAGTCCTCTCGTATATATTCGTTTCTAAAAAATCCGCCGTCTTCACCGCCGTGAAGGTCGGACAGGACTGCATGATCCTTGCGAGCTTGCTCGGGTGTCGTGTACACAAAGCACTCAGGAAGTACAAAATGATAGACTTCCGGCTATAAAAGAGCCCGTACTTGGCGCTGACCTCAGTGAGGATCGCTGCCAACCTCGTGCCAATGCCCAGCCCTTCGTTCACCTCTTGAAAAATCTCAAACCCAATCAAAGTACCAGTGCACAGGTGCTGATACCCATGAGTTTTAAAGTATTGCAAGAGGACGGCAACTGGCACCGTGCATTGCAGGTCTGAGGCTGCTCTCCTAGCCGCCACCTCTACCGCTCTCATCGCCTTGTACTCCCCAACATCAAACCCTTGTGTGATGATTGATGGGTCCAACAAGGTGTACAACGCCTCATACTCCTGTGTTTCGTCCGTTGGATGCTGCTTCATACAAGCATCAATTCTTCTGAGCTTGTCTCGAAGGTTCGCATCCGTGTCCTTCTGACTCGCTGTCTCTGCATACAGCGTCAGAGCAGTGGCATCGGACTTTGTATATTTTTGGAAGGCCTGTATGATAGCATGTCTGTCCTTTTTGTCATTACTGCTGACAATGACAGTGGTAGGCGCTGAGCTAGTCGCAGGGGCCGAAGGGGCTGTGTGGGCTGACGGGGCGGAGCGGCCCGAGGGAGCCATATAAGATCCAGAGGAATATTTCGGTCCCTTTGTTCCCGCCGCCTTGGCTAATGCAATCTTTGCCTCCATCTCCTTCTTTTCTTTCTCAGCCGCTAGCTCTTTGATATACAGCTCTTGGGCATGATGAAAAAAAGACAGGATCTCAGCTGCCTTCCGAAGGAACAAGGCCTTCTCCGCCAACTCCTTCTCTCCCGCTTTATTGGTGGGGGGTGGTGCGGCCGTCCCCTCCAAGATCGTATGATCCTTCGTGAAGACCCACCTCTTCCATGCGTCATCCTTCACCAAGGCCGCATGCAGCTTCTTCATCCTCGTCACCCCTCCAGCTTCGCCTTCTATTTCCCTCAGGGCCGGGTGAAGGTCCCTGCCAAACTGGGTGTGTTGGAGTTTACCCAGGTCCACTAACTTGGCCTCCATAAGTTTCAGAGACACATCCATGACATTGATCTGTCCTTTTGGATTCCTGAACTTAAACTCCTTTTCCACTCTCTTTATTGAATCAATGTCCTGACCAGGATCGAGCAACCTAGCCAGTGCTCTTGTGTTCCATGGCAGCACAGTCTTTCCAGTCTGGTACTCAAAGAGTATAGCACACTCAAACACTGCCCATGAGAGGTCGAGTAGCTCCAGTAAAGACATATTGTCCCCAAATGAGACATGTTGCACCTGTAACTGTGCACCGTCGTCTCTGAGTAATTCTGCCAGAGGCAGAGCTTGCCTTGGGAGAGGGTAACAGATGTCCTCCTTCTTCAAGGGTTGTCCCCATCGCATTTCTTGGGGAATGTATAGCCATTTATATGCTTCATCCTTCCCTTTCTTCTCCTCAAACTCCTTCTTACTTAGTTTGCCATATTCGGCCACAAACCTCGCTTCCTCTCCTCCCTTCTCCTCCTCGACTTCCTCTGCTCCTCCTGTGTCAAAGGAAGGCGCAGTAAAAAATTGATTCTCTGGTGCCAGATCTCCTCCTTCTGCATGAGGGTCAACGAACTCCTCTCCGTTTCCTGGGGTTCGCTCACTCTCCCCCCCTCCTTCCTGCCAGTCTTCAGACCTAGTAGACATGGACGCTGAAGGAATACGGATGAGACAGAGTTGTTTCTACCCCGTAATTGCTCTGTTCGTCTATAAGGAACGAATAGAGAGAAAAAACGAAAAGACAGTATAGAGAGAGAGCGTCTCAACTCTATGTCTTATGTGTTTTTTTTTTTTGTGAGAAAGAAGTAATCTGTACGACTTTCTCTGAAAATTTGATATCCTTCTCCACTCCTCTTTTCTTTTTCTCTTTTTGTTGTTGTATCTGTTATGAGGTACGAGGACCTACGTACAGATAATGTCAAAGAGGCTAGAGAAGCACTCCTTGAGAAGTCGACCTGTCGTCTGACACTTGTTCAGACCTATTGTCGAAAAACAGTCAGAGATTTGCAAAAATACTCTGATGTGTGTGGTTTGAGAGGCAACAAAGTGCACAGACTTGAAAGGTAGAGTACTACGCTCGTGTCCTTCAAGTTTGTTTGTAACTGTGAGTGTTTGTTTGTACGTCTGTTGACCTACTCTGTCTCTGTCTCAAGAGAGAACACAAGAACAGCTATGAGGTCTGGTGTCTGGCCTCCTTGTGAGGACACAGATACAGGCTGTGGAGAGAAAAAACGGGGAGAGACGGGGGGAGTGATCCAAAGGCTCCCCCCCCCCCCTTTTCGTTTTGAATTTTGCCATAGTTTGCTATTTTTGCCATATTCGTTCATATAAAAGAGATAACAGCATAAATCCCCATTTTTTACACGGGTAGTATAGGGTCTCACACTCAGAACACAAAAAACAAAAAAAGTGATTTTCTGTTTTCCCCCTTTTCCCTATTTCGCTCTTTTGCGACTTCACGACTAAACCGCAACATCTGCATCAGCTCCGCGACATTCATCAAAATTATCAACAATATTTACTATCTGGCGGATCGGCCCACTCATAAATCAAAAATTACCTTTTTCTTTTTGTGCCGTTTGGTTTCAATTGATTAATTTCCATTTATAAAAATAGTATTACATATATAAAAGATGACAAGCATTACTATCTACAAAATCTTTAATAACACAGATAAAGATGACAACGAATTTTACATAGGAAGCACACAAAACATATCACTGAGGTGGAATTGTCATAAACATAATTGTAAGATTGGAACTAATGGAAAGCTTTATAGCCATATGAGAGATAAGGGTGTTGAAAAATTCAAATATGAAGTTATACATACACAGACTATCTATGACAAAATGGAACGATACATTATTGAGCAAGATTTTGTAAACAAATTAAAACCTACATTAAATTCTAATAATGTTATAGGATTTAAATCAACTCCTATTGAAAATGTAAAATGTATTATTCCAATAGATGATGATAGAAAGTATAACTCAACCACGGTTGAAAGAGTTATTAAATATCAGAAAAAATATCACGAGACATACCAACCGCAATATTACGATATTAACAAAAAGAAAATTCGTGAAAGACAAAACGGATATTACTCAGTAAACAAAAAGTTGTTAACTCAGAAAAAAAATGAAAAGAACAAACAGATAAAAGAATCAAAGAAATATTTCTGCGAAGTATGTGAGCTTGCTTGTGTTTCTCAATCACATTTACAAAAGCATTTTCAAACACAGTATCATATTTCAAAAGCACCAAATTAAATAATTATTTACATTTATAAAAATAATATTACATATATATAAGATGCCGCGACCAAAGATATATGAAGGAGATGCAAGGAGAAAAAGGAATAATGAGAAAGCTCTCGCATACTATTACCGCAATAAAGACCGCCTAAGCGAAGAACGAAAGGCGAAAGCCCAACAGACCAAGCTTGATATAGAAGAATACAAAAAAAAGATACAGGAGTTAGAAGAGCGACTGAGCAAGTCAAATTAATCAACAATTTTTTTGTCAGTAAAATATTTTACATCTAAATATAACATATCTATATAATATCAGTAATACAATTAATTATTTTTCAAAAAATTTATCCTGCCTATCTATATACAATGGACCAATACCAACCAGAACTATTTCAGCTCTACCATATTGAGCGACGAGGAGACTACATCAGACAAAGAGGCAAAAGAAGATGGTATCTCATTACAACTCCAACCGCCCTGCGACTTGTAAACAGATTAACAGGTGGCCACCCCGAACTAGTCGGCCGAAATAACTCACTCGTTATACCATATGCCCCAGGATGGGAAGCTCAGCTCCAACAGCTAAACCCAAATACAAGTTATCTAGTCCATCTGGATTATGAAGGATATCACGGACCAGTCAGAGGAATATACAGAGCTAACGAATTAAAGCGAACAATCAATGCGGTTAGAAACTTTGTAGAACGGCAAGCAAGGTTTTACGAACAAAGAGAAGACAAAGACATTAAAGTTATTACAATTGACCAAGGTAATCCGCTAAATAATGCTGTCATACCAATGGCACAGGGTGAAATAAACTGTGTGCTAGAATGTATTATGAAAGACTTTCCAAACCCAAACAATAGAAAACGAAAACGAGATGATATAATAATAGACCGCTTCAAGGATATCAAATATGCGACAGAAAAGGACCTAACAGAAATGGAAGACTTTATCCGATGTAGGATTTATGTATTTGATGGTATGAATATACTGTGGCGAGCATCTACCAAACAATACCCAAAACAGATAATAATCAGATGTAGCGATTATCACGCCACATTAATACAAGGAAAACAAAAAGACATTTGTATCCAACACATTAAGTCAATTGAACTATTATACGATATTAACGAAAACATACCAGAGCCACGGCCCCAATATGCTACTAACCACGAAGCCATCAATGTGAAACTATCTACGAACCAATACGAGAACAAATGGATATCACAGGAAGAACTCAACAATATACAAACTAAACTTGACCTACAACATAAGGAGTGTTATTCAATGATGGACCATTCTGGAAACATTATTGGAATAGTAGATAAAGAAAACAAACTAAACTATAAATGCTTAGACCGCTTCAAACACGCATCATTCGTTCCTAAGGATACCCCCGCTTGGTCATTGCCTTCATACTTCAAACAGGTATTCATAGAATGTCTTATTAACAAACACAAACCCAAACACCGCACACAAATCACTGAACCCAATATATTACGACACGTAAAATCTGGTCAAATACCCTTTCATCATATCTTTAATCATCACACCAAAAGCCCCAAAATGATACATCAGATTGATATGGTAAAAGCCTATACAAATGCTTCGTTAGGTAATATGGGTGAAATGTCTTCTTACTTCAATGAATACCCAACAGCTCCTCGCAACATAATTAACATAAACCAAAATATGACACAAGAATACTACAATAAGATAAAGCCTCTACACGGTTATGCTGTTTTTGATTACGACCGAAAGCACCTTACAGTGCCAACCTTCTTCAACGGCTACACCACAAAAGGAACCCAATGCCAACCCATTCCCGCATTGCTATATATGTTTGACCAAGGGGTTAAGATATTTATTAAGAGGTTATATGTAGCAGACGACCACTTTAACCCATTCAAAACCTTCACAGAACACATAACAAATATACAAGATTACTACTTTGATAAGCCTGGCTATGAACACGACACATTAGCCAAGGCAACCAACTTACTGGTAGGCTCTTTGAACAAGAACATACACCGAACTCAGCAAGTATCTACCATTTCAAAAACATACAACGAACGAATACATTTTATGATGAAAGAAAAAGGATATAGGTTATTGTTCCTGAAACGAGTTCAATACGATAAGACCAAATACGCCGAAATGGGCGACGACCTACTACCAGAGCGAATGATATACACATACCAAGATACAAACCAAACAGATAACATATTTCAAATGTCTCATTTAACTGGCTATGTGTTAGCATACCAAAAGATAGTTCTCCATAACCAAATGTTAAAGCTTGTAAATACTGGGCGGACTTTACTATATTCTAATACAGACAGTATCGCATACGAAGGCGAATATATGAAAACAGGAAAAGAATTTCGTCCCGAGGTTAAAGAACAAGACGAGTTCATCGCCCCACAGCTAAATATGACTTGCTTCGTTTCCTACATAAATGGCGAACCACGGATAACATACCAGCGACATAGCGGTTTCAAAGACACACTACCATTACAGAAATTCTTAGAAACACCACATAAACAATATCCAGAGTTCTCCGCCTTTGAAGATACAGAGCTTCCAGATTATAGCACCAAAGACGAATACAAACCTTTACCAGAACAAGAATTATTGCTCATTCACGGCAAAGCTGGAACGGGTAAATCTGAAATGATTAAATACCTAACTGGTCAGCCATCAAAATACACTAACACCCATTTCAAAGACAAAAAGACTTTATCAACCGCTATGACACACAATGCTCGCCAAGTTATTAATTCTGAATATACACTCCAAAAAATACTAACAATCCTATGTCATAGACTTCCGCTACCGATACCAGTGGGCGAAGAAGCCATTAACCACAGAATAACGATTGATGAAGTTTCTATGCTTACTTCCAAGAATTTAGAAAGTCTGGACCATATGCTCAGAAAATACACTAAAATCAACAGACCATTCGGCGGTGTATCTATTATTTTGTTTGGCCACTTAGCTCAGCTTCCTTGCCCAGACCCGACCCGAACCATTCCACAAGTCAAAAACTTTCAAGCTATTTACAAAAATAAATCTTGATACAAATTACAGACAGGCCAAAGACCTAGTTTTACAATCTATCTTAAATAAGGTAGAAGACTATTACAAAATAGGCGGTAATGAACTTAGCCAACATAAAGCAAAAGACTGCCTACCTAATATACTAACACTTGAAGAATTAGATGCTCTCAATAAGCAAGTTAAGCCACACCCTAAACCAACTGACAAAAATCCACCTTTAATATTACACCACTCTAACAGCAATGTTAATGAAAGCAATAACAAAATGCTACAAAATAAACAACTTAAAACAGGTCATCAGGTAGTGTTTCGTTGTAATACGAAGGTTGTCCATAACGGTGATATTCACACTATTACTAGGGATACCAAAGAACATATATTCATTACGATTGACGATATTGAGCAGAAATTTGATAGAAAAAAAACGATACCAGACAAGAAACCGTATGCTGACATCCAGCCGACATTCTCATCCACCATCCACTGCTCACAAGGCCGAACAACACCAGTGTGGATAAACCTAGACCTACTGTCAATGAATTTGTTATATGTTGCTTTAAGTCGTGCCACCTGCTTGAACGATATTGGATTATCAAATGAATTATGAAAGTCATAGATATATTTTTTTGGCTCCTTTACCCTTAAAGCTTCTTATCGTATGAACACCCCTCGTCGGCTTCACTAACTTAGTATTAACAGCCGTAGCACCCATTAACGATACGGGGTCAAATGCTGTTCGGTAGTTTGTCGTTAGCTTCGCGGTCTTTGCCCTCTTCCCTTTTGGATTAACTTTAACGGCTACTCGGTCAATCACTCCTTCAATTAGGTCCTTAGTGCTACTGCCTTTATTGTATGTGGTAGCCTTTACACCAGTTTGTCGGCTTAAATCTTTCGCAATCGTTCCTCCAAGGCTATGACCCGTTAGCTCTACATTATCCTTACCATATTTCTTTATGACTTCATTAACCAGCTTTTGCTCTTCTTTATATCTCGGTGTTCTTTTTAATACTCCTTTAACCAATGCGACATCTGTGAGTAAGTCTCGCTTATCTGCCGAACCTCTAAATGCTACAATAGCTTTGCCGTCTTTTTCATATACGGTTGATTTTTCTTTGCTCGCGACTGGTTTCCATCCGTCCGCACCTTTTCTATCCGACGAGGACGAATAGACATCCTCTGACAAATCCGCATTACCGCCTTTTTGTTTCCTGTATTCCTTACCAGCTTTTTTCAATGCCTCCTTGTAGCTTATGTTATGTTTAGCAGAGTAAGCCTTAACGAACTTAACCCATTCACTCATTCTATATATTATAATATTTAATTTTTCCTTCCTACTATATACCCCCTACTATGTCCACCCTCACTAGACTGTGCGAGAAGTTCCAACAACTTTCAATTGAAAGCGAAAATAAATCGTTTTCTCTTGCCGATGTTCAAAAGGTAATCCACGACGAAATCAAAGCAATTGAAGAAAAGAGAAATTCACAACCAAAAGACACATTTCATTTTGGGAAATACAAAGGCAAAAAAATAGAAGACATCGCAAAGATTGATAAGCCGTATATTGAATGGTTAGTTCGTCAGCCTTGGTGTAGTAATAAAGACGAATTGAAAAAGTATTTGTAGGGACAAGCCCCTACGACCCCAGATTATTTTTGGATTATAATAAATAAATTTTATATAATATACAATGAGCGAAAAAAAAAAAGAAATTCCCGATGAAGAGGAAGAAGTAAATAAAGTTCTACAATATGGAAAATATATACACAAAAAATTGAAGATGTTGCCAAGATTGACAAAGAGTATCTTGAATGGCTAGTTCAACAGCCGTGGTTTAAAAATAAAGATGAAGTGAAAAAGTACATTTATTGACGAAGGAAATACATTTTTCCTCTAATGTTGATTTCTTTTTTTATTATTCGCAGTATTGCTTTCTGTTTGTGGAAGTCGCTAAATTTGGTGAAATGCGGTTCTTTCAATAAACCGTCTTCAACTTCTAATTCTCTATTTACTTCAAGGTATTGTTGAAGGATGTCTTTGAATTGTATAAGGTCAAAGTGGTGGTCTACGTGGACATCAACCCGCTCATATATATCACCGCTTATTTCGCATATGTATCGCGGTTCAACGAATACATCAATAGCCACGATGTCAAGATATTCTTGTATTTGCGGTCTTATCGTATTCCTGCTAGCTTCTTTTATCACTCTCGCCATTTTTTTAAATTTGCTAAGCCCTATAAGGTCAACACAGCAATTCCACGAAAACGGCTTTCCATCTACACGAAAGTGTTTTCTCCCAGTGGTTAAATTACTTTCAACATCAACGATACCATTTTTTAGACAAGGGTGATGGGTTATTAGGTCTAGCACGAACTTGCTATCTTCTGGGTTCAGCACTTCACCATCATTATATTTGTTTATCATTCTTCTTATGTAGGATTTGATAGATGTTTTTGTTAGAAACCGCCTACCACCCACAGCATACAACTTACGACGGTAAAACATTATTATATATATTATCATTCAGAAAAATATTACAAAAATAAATAATTACCAATCTTCAATAAAGTTCGCGATTACATTAATATTACTGCCAGCACCTGCCGACACAGCCTTCTGTGTGAATGTCAAAACATCGTTCGGTGTTAATTGAATATCGTATGTTCTGAGATTAATCTGTTGAGTTGAGGCGCCATTTACATAAATCTTAAAAACTGTCGTTCCGTTTGCGATAGCAGTTGCTTTTGTGTCTGTATCTACAATTGAAGTTGTGGCATCTACATCGGCAAAACCAGCCCCTGTTAGTGTTCCATTCAATACCATTCTGACGACATTTGACTTTGTATCTTGATTTGTAATACTTACCAAGGAAGGAAAGACATTTGAATAATTTGTTAAGGCACCATTAAAAAGTGCTTTATTCCTGATACTTAAAATAGGGCTTTCAGTGGTGCTCGTTTTTTCGTCTCCTTCCGCCGTATTTGTAATACTTGTATTAACGGTGTTAGTTCCTTCAATAAATAACCCAACACTCGCGGTTTTAAGGGATTGAATTCCAGTAGAAGCATCATTCCTCATTAGTGCGGTAAATGGTAATGTTGTGTTTCGCAGACTGACACCAGTGTTGGCATTCGCATACTTAATCGTATGGACTAATTGAAAGTCGCCAGTCGTCGGGTTTTCAATATAAAACCGTATAGCACCAAATCCTAAATACTGGAATTGAATTTGAAAAACATTTCCCTTACTCCAATCCAAGAGTGGCATATCACCAGTTCCATCACACGGGTCATCCCAGTTTGCTTGTGTGATATAAGTAGTTGCTCCTCCTTTGGCTTGTAGAATACTCATTCCAACATCAGTTTTATAAAAATAGAACCCATTTGAAAAATCACTTTCACCAATTCCTACACACGAATAATATGTTTTCGTATCATCGGTTGACCATAAAGCAGTGAAGCGGGCTAATACCCCCATACCAGTCCTATATTTTATTCTTCTTTTACTTGTTAGGATGGCACTCGCGGTATTGTTCGCTTGTGTTTTCAATTCAGCCATATTCGCATTAAATGAAACTGTCGCATTAGTTTGAGTTAATGACCATACCCGCGTATTAACGGTATAGGGGAAAATCTCCTGAACAACTGGCGTAAGTTGACTAGTTAATGCTTCGCCGAAAGCGGTTTTCATATTATTGGTTTCAATGTGTCCGTCATATCCAACTTTGACATTTACAAAGTCTCCGCCTGGATTTTGGGCGACTAAATTTCGTTGGTGCATAGGAACCTGTAACCTCAAAAAATGTTTTTGTTAGAGCTCCTATAATATAAAAAAAATAAATTGATTATCAAAAATTAATAATTACATCTTTACCTCACTGGCGGGTTTTTCTCGTTGCCCCTGCTAACTCATCAGGATTTCAATTCCCCTAACCACAACACTTCGTTGAAGAATGGCATAAGTGTAATAAGTCAAATCATCCGCACCCTCAGCACTCCATTCATATCGTCGTTCAGTGTCCAAGGACAGACCAGACACTTCATAACCCTCTTCTTCTCGCTTGTCATAAAGCGGGCGGTTGTGGTCCCAGAAATCTACGTGGAACCAGTTATACTTATACACATTAGAGTTCAAAATAGCGGAGCCTTTACGTTTTTCCTTCAAAAGCATATAGTCCTCATCGCGAGAGCAATTGATATCAAACTGCTGAATTCTATTACTATCCAAAGTAGTGTAATAAGAAGTAATCTTTGCTTCGTCGCGGTTATCGCAGTCAAATGCGGTATTCTTACTTTCTGCTTGATTAAACCCGCTTGTGTAAATTCTGCGAATTCTCTCACCCTGAGAGCGGTTCATTTTTATGACGAAGGATTGAGTGCCTGTGGGAAGAGCAGTCTTCCAAGATAGCGGGTATTCAATCTTGAATGAAAAGCCTTCACCAGCAATCCTGCTTTGGACACTTTGGATGACACTGGGGTCCGTTTCAACTGCGAGAAACAAGTTAAGACCAGTAATTTCAGCATCCTCGCCAGTCGCGGCCGCACCAGCCGAAACACTCTTAGCATCAGTTCCCTTAAACACGGTTTTGTTCGTGCCCTCCCAAACAATTCGCAAATCAAGGATTTCGTTGAAACCAATAGTCTTATCAATTTCAAAAATGGTTCCAAAAAGCATACCTAGCGGAATAGACACATTGATAACGGGGTCGTTGGTATCTAAGGTTCCTCCCTCAAAATACTTAGCCTCCTCATAAGGAACATTAACGAAACTAGGAGCACCAGTTCCATTTGCGATAAGAGCATCATCGTGGCGGCGGGCTGAGATAGAAGGCTGTTCAAATGTATTCTTAACCTCTCCCTTCAATGTAGTTGTCAAAGCGCGGAGGTTATTCTTGACCGTGTTAATTTTACCTTCAAGGTCAGTAATCGCGGCATTAACCGCAGCATCGGCATAAGTATTTCCACCAGCTGTTGCGATAGCATTGTGTGCCACAACATCAGCAACCGCACCAGTGGTATTACTCAAAGCATACAAATCATCATAACCAGTAGAAGGAACGGCGACACTAGTTGGGGCATTACACTTTTGAAGCAAAGCACCATACCCAACATCATCCCCGTGGTTACCCAAAGCAATAAATCTATCATAAGAAATCTCAGGCTTCCAAACCATCTTAGTGTAATTTCCCACGTGTTGAAGATTACACAGATACTGACCGCTTCGGCTTCGCAGTTCAATCGTCTTAATCATTGACAGACAGTCCATAGGAATACGGTTATAAGTTCTACCCTCATTAGATTCTGGTGTGTAAGTAAATCGCAAAACAGACCTCGCAAGGTTCAAAGGACGAGTAGGAATTTCAAAAGTTGATTCAATTCCCCCCACAGTGCTAATTGGAATTGTCGCAAGACTTTCGCGGGCAGTAAGTTTGTTAAGCGAATACTTACCGCGAATGAGCTCGCTCTGGCTGTGTGTAAGTTCTCCCCCATATTGGACAGACGGCATACTTACGAATTCAAAAACGATTTTCAAAAGGTCTCTATATATCTTAACCTGAGAAAAAATAAATAATTCTAAAAATAAATTATTTATCGGCTTTTTAACAAATTAAAAAATGAATTAAATAAATCAAAATAATTCGTCTCACGATAAATCAATAAGGTCATTACAATACCCAACCCGTTTAGGTTTATTGGTTGGTCGTTTTCGTCAGTTAAGTAAAACCGAAATACATTGTTTGAATTGGCGGACAGTCTTTTGCCGTATTCGCTTCCAGACCCATCGTAGATAACAGAGCCGAATGGGATTTCGTTTGCTGTGTATATTTCTTGGAGCACGTGGTTATCACCTTCCCCAACTAGGTCGCTTTGTAAATACAATGTTTTTTCGCCAGTCAAGATTATGACATTCGGCGACCTAAGTGTATTATTAGCAAAGAAGTATGTTGATGACCGTTCAAAACCCATAATTTCGTGGACCCTTGTTTCGTCGTCAAAAACAAACCGCGGTTGAATGTTAATGGGATTGTTAGCAACTGTAAATAATAGCTTACCATCTTCGGGGTCGGTGTTGGTGTTGTTGCTTGTTATTGTGTATGTGTAGTCATTGGGGCTTTCTGCGGTTAGCACCTCGGCTAGCTTATTTTTTAAGTTGTTCATCGTGTAGTTGCCCTCGGGTATCGTAATGACCGCCTAGTTGCCATCTTCACTCAGAATAAAAGTGTTGTAAGGACTTGCCACAGAGTAATACGACTTCGGAACATGGATATGTAAAATTTTACAGTGTGTTGGATTGTCCAATCCTCTTAAATCCAAAGAGTGTGTAAAGTCGCTATCGGTTCCATTTATCCTATTTTTACTGTTTATGTAATAGATGTTAGAACTCCTGCCACCTTTATATTCCATCGCACCTCCAATTGAGTTTGTATATATAGGAAAATATATTTTTTGCTTTTTATTTGAATATTTACTGGCGGGGTCTAAATAAAGGTATCAAAACCGTAGCCGTTCTGTGATTTCAACTCCTCCGCCTCATTCTCCTTCAAATCAGTCCATCCACTGGCAAATTTAAATTTGGTTCCTTTCGCCCGCTCTAAAAGAAATCTCATACTGTGCCAACCGCAAGTATCTGAGGTGTTTGATTGTTGCTTAACTTGATTGACCTTCATTAATAAATAACTATCAGGTCGGCTTTTATCTAACAGCTGTTTCATTTGTTGCTGGAAAAGTTCAGTCGGCTCATATTCGGCTAGCGGGTCGTAAATTTCAACACTCCTATCGCCATTCAGACTAACCCAGACAGCCATCCAATGTTGTCCTTTTTTGTTGCTCGGGTCAGTGTTCATAATAAAACCATACTTCTTTCTTTTTTCTGGTTTTAACTGGTTGATTTGGTCGCTGGCTATCGTGCCTAAATACCAATTATGCTTTTTCATTATGTCATCTATTTCATTAGTCATTAATCCTTTGCCAATTCCAGACTGTTCGCCAGGGTCCTCCGTTTCACTCACCAAATCTTCATCATTACCACTCGGCTCTTCTACAACTCCTTGTTCTTCTTTTTTTTCTTCTATTTTTTCTTCTACTTTTTCTTTTCCTTTTGCTTCTCTATCTACTTCATCTTTTCTTTTTTGAACGGCACCTTCTACCCATAAATCAAATGAAGTCCAAGCCTGGTCGGGCGAAGCCATTCCCTCGTTTATAACAGGACTGGTATATAGCCATTTTTTCAACATTCCTGAATAATTTATTCTTCCCCCCTTCGCTGGTTTCATATCTGGAATATTGTGGCCCATAAATCGTAGTTTTTTAACAATTATTTCATTATTAGGTTTTCCTGCTTTATTCCGTTTCTGTTTTAGTGTCTCAGCGAACATATTATCAATTAATTTTTCCTTTTTAGTTTGCTTGTGTTTCTCCTCTTCTTCCACATCCTTTACAATTACGCCTCTCCGTCTTTTTGGTGGTCGTCCTGGCGGAGGAGGCGGTGGTGGTTTTATCATAGGCGGTGCGATTGGTGCCATTAATAATCCCTGTCTATGTCGTCGTTCGGCATTTAGTTCCTGGATAAGTCGTTGTTCCTTTTTCATTTCCCTGTCTATTTCTTCCTGTCTTTCCTTAGCATCGGCGAGGGCTTTTCTTTCCTGCCTTTTCTTATCCTCTTGTAGGTCATCCCGTGCCGACTTTTCCTTTTTCTCTATGGCTTCAATGAGGTCATACTTTTCTTTTTTAAGCTTGTCTAAGTGGTCTTGAATTGCGGTTCTCGTGTTCTGTTCAATCTCCGACAAGCTCTGAACTTTTTTCAGTGTGCGTTTGTCTTTATGGTTAGGCCACGGTTTCTTTGATTTTGTTTTATTTAAGTATTTCATAAACAGCTTAACGATTTGAAGTGTTGATAAGTCATTTGTTTTCTTTCCAAAGTTTAGATATGCTCGTTTGCCTTTTACTTTGATATAAGGTCGTCCGTCTTTCGTTCTGTATATCCTCGGCGGTCTTTGTTTAGGTTTTTTTCTCATTGACCCGACTTTTTGGTGAATGTTCGTATATTATTAGTAAAAAAAAATAATAGAAGGTTTAGTTTATCTCATTATCTGGGGGCTTGTCCCTACTAAAATTTAAGTGCCCCACGACCTCGTTGCTTGCCGTATCCTTGTTTGGCCGCCGCCTTCGCTACACGGTCCGCATAAGGAACACCAACATCGCTTAAAAAAGTAGCTCCTCTTGATATCGCTTTGTTCTTTCTCAGCCATCTTTCAATATTTCCAGCTGTTCTTTCTACTTTCGCCCAGTTAATTTTACCGCCAGCCTGCCCCTTCTTACGACCAGTTTTCTTTTTTCCGCCCGCCATTGTGCTTGAATTTCTTGTTATTTTTCCAACTGTTGGAACGACTTCAACCCTTGTTGTTTTTACGACCATTATAATATACAAAAAAAAATAAATAATACAAAATTACAAAAATCGTTTGTTGAAATTCTGCCTCAGCTCGTCCGATACCGCATCCACATACAAAAAGTTAAATCGTTCTTTTGTCGCCTCGTGGTATTTTTCAATGAAGTAGTCAAGGTCAGGTTTTGAGTCTAAGCTCAAGTTCCTTGTCCTCTTCTCGTTCTCCCCCCTTTTCCGCCAACTTAACTTCTTGAGTCTCCGGGGCTTCCGGTATCTCGAGTGTCTTTTGGACAGAGTCTGGTACACCGAGTGTACTCGTGTCTATAGCAGAGACTATTGAGTCCTTTGGCGGGGGTACGGTCCGCTGCTTCTTCGTAGGAGGAGACCTAGCCTTTGGTTTCGGCTTCCTCTCCTCCATCGCCTTCTTCGCCTTCCTATTCGCATCATTTATCATATTAGCTCTCGAAGGATGAACTAGCAAGTGCTTACCTTGAGGCTTGTGAGGCTGTGTGCCTTCACCTTCACGTCTAGGAGGAACGGAATCGTTCGTATCCTGTTCAGCAACAGTAGGCATAACTGTGACTGTCGGATTAAAAAGAACAGTTTTTATCTCCTTCTCTCTCTTCTTTTCCTCTCTCTTCTCCTCCCGTCAGTCTACGACGACAACACGCTCACCTGAGCCGGTGTCTTCGTCTTGACGTCCCCCCTCCGTAGCGGTATAAGCTTGCTGGGGGTAGTTGGAGCTGGAACTGGTGCTATAATTCCAGTATCCGTGTCCTCTGGGAGGGCGCGCTGGGGTCCGTCCTCCCCTTCCACGAAAGCCTCGTCCTCGTGGTGCCGCCCCTCTTGGTGTCCCTCGGGACCCTCGTGACGATCCTCTTGTCTCTCCTCCTCCTCTAGTCGGCGCCTTTGATCGGCCCGATGTCTCTCTCTTCTCCCTTCTCTTCATTCTGTCAAGGAAGTAAATGATGGCCTCCCGGAACTCCGCATCCGAGACCATATTCGCATTCCACCTCCCCTCCTCCAACTCCTTCTTGTACATGGCGTACATGGTCTTTTTCATGCCTTCGAGCTCTCTAAGGAAAAGATTTCGCTGCCTATCATCAAGAGAGTCGTGGCTGAAGAGGCAATTGCCTACTCCTTTCTGTGCCTCATGCTTACACGCCATGTATGAAAAATAGCGGTAGCACGGCGTCGGCTCATCTCTCCCCCTCTTGAGACCTGCCGTTCGAGTTGCATGTGCTGCTTGAGCACCTCCAACCCCCTGTGTCGCGGCACTGGAGAATGATTCGGTGGCCGTGTCCAATTCGGAACACGCGTCGAGCACCTCCTTGAACAGGTCGCCCGCCGGAGTAGCCGCTACAGTCCTCTCGTATATATTCGTTTCTAAAAAATCCGCCGTCTTCACCGCCGTGAAGGTCGGACAGGACTGCATGATCCTTGCGAGCTTGCTCGGGTGTCGTGTACACAAAGCACTCAGGAAGTACAAAATGATAGACTTCCGGCTATAAAAGAGCCCGTACTTGGCGCTGACCTCAGTGAGGATCGCTGCCAACCTCGTGCCAATGCCCAGCCCTTCGTTCACCTCTTGAAAAATCTCAAACCCAATCAAAGTACCAGTGCACAGGTGCTGATACCCATGAGTTTTAAAGTATTGCAAGAGGACGGCAACTGGCACCGTGCATTGCAGGTCTGAGGCTGCTCTCCTAGCCGCCACCTCTACCGCTCTCATCGCCTTGTATTCCCCAACATCAAACCCTTGTGTGATGATTGATGGGTCCAACAAGGTGTACAACGCCTCATACTCCTGTGTTTCGTCCGTTGGATGCTGCTTCATACAAGCATCAATTCTTCTGAGCTTGTCTCGAAGGTTCGCATCCGTGTCCTTCTGACTCGCTGTCTCTGCATACAGCGTCAGAGCAGTGGCATCGGACTTTGTATATTTTTGGAAGGCCTGTATGATAGCCTGTCTGTCCTTTTTGTCATTACTGTTGACAATGACAGTGGTAGGCGCTGAGCTAGTCGCAGGGGCCGAAGGGGCTGTGTGGGCTGACGGGGCGGAGCGGCCCGAGGGAGCCATATAAGATCCAGAGGAATATTTCGGTCCCTTTGTTCCCGCCGCCTTGGCTAATGCAATCTTTGCCTCCATCTCCTTCTTTTCTTTCTCAGCCGCTAGCTCTTTGATATACAGCTCTTGGGCATGATGAAAAAAAAGACAGGATCTCAGCTGCCTTCCGAAGGAACAAGGCCTTCTCCGCCAACTCCTTCTCTCCCGCTTTATTGGTGGGGGGTGGTGCGGCCGTCCCCTCCAAGATCGTATGATCCTTCGTGAAGACCCACCTCTTCCATGCGTCATCCTTCACCAAGGCCGCATGCAGCTTCTTCATCCTCGTCACCCCTCCAGCTTCGCCTTCTATTTCCCTCAGGGCCGGGTGAAGGTCCCTGCCAAACTGGGTGTGTTGGAGTTTACCCAGGTCCACTAACTTGGCCTCCATAAGTTTCAGAGACACATCCATGACATTGATCTGTCCTTTTGGATTCCTGAACTTAAACTCCTTTTTCACTCTCTTTATTGAATCAATGTCCTGACCAGGATCGAGCAACCTAGCCAGTGCTCTTGTGTTCCATGGCAGCACAGTCTTTCCAGTCTGGTACTCAAAGAGTATAGCACACTCAAACACTGTCCATGAGAGGTCGAGTAGCTCCAGTAAAGACATATTGTCCCCAAATGAGACGTGTTGCACCTGTAACTGTGCACCGTCGTCTCTGAGTAATTCTGCCAGAGGCAGAGCTTGCCTTGGGAGAGGGTAACAGATGTCCTACTTCTTCAAGGGTTGTCCCCATCGCATTTCTTGGGGAATGTATAGCCATTTATAGGCCTCATCCTTCCCTTTCTTCTCCTCAAACTCCTTCTTACTTAGTTTGCCATATTCGGCCACAAACTTCGCTTCCTCTCCTCCCTTCTCCTCCTCCTCGACTTCCTCTGCTCCTCCTGTGTCAAAGGAAGGCGCAGTAAAAAATTGATTCTCTGCTCCTCCTGTGTCAAAGGAAGGTGCCAGATCTCCTCCTTCTGCATGAGGGTCAACGAACTCCTCTTCGTTTCCTGGGGTTCGCTCACTCTCCCCCCCTCCTTCCTGCCAGTCTTCAGAC
>WBZZ01003969.1:80000-82500 GCA_019918135.1 Paulinella micropora
TATATGTTCACGGAAGGACAGGTTGCTTTGGATGATTGTACCTAATACTTTTACCTTTCGTTCTTGTTGGAGCCTCTTGCAGTCGATAGTCAAGTCGAGCTGCACCTTCTGTTCGTGCTTGTGGAAGATAGTGTAGGTGGTTTTGGTGGGGTTGGGTACTAGGTTATGTCTGTAGAAATAGTTGACAAGGTTCGTTGTATCAGTTTGTGCTTGCTCTTGGAGTTGTTCTTTATTCTTAGCAGCAATGATAAGTGTGGTGTCATCTGCGTATGCAAAGACTGTCCCGTGTGTTAGTGAAAGTATAATATCATTGATGTATAGAATGAAGAGCGTTGTTGAGAGTGTGCTACCTTGCGGGATCCCATGTGTGATCTTGCGTGGATAAGAACGAGCATATTGGGTAAATACTGTTTGGTATCGTTTTGTGAGGTATGATTTAAAAAAGGTAGTGGTGTTATCGCTAAAATTTATATTATTTCTTAGTTTATGGATCAGTGTTTCATGATCTATAGTGTCATAGGCTTTCGATAGGTCAATAAATAGAGCAAGTACATACCTTCCTGGGCCTTTGAGGTTTTGGATGTGATTTAAGATGGTTTGTGTAGTGATTGTTGTGTTCGAGTGTGGTCGGAAGGCGTATTGAGTTCGGGAGAGGATGTCGTACCTGGTAAGGTGGGCCATCAGTTGCTTGTTGAGTATAGTGTCAAAGACCTTAGCAATAATCGGCAGTAGCGAGATAGGTCTGTAATTCTCAGGCAGCGTTCTATCTTTAGCTTTATATATTTCAATAACTTTAGTTATTTTTAGTGCATCAGGGTATTGGTTATGTTCTATAGCTTTATTAAAGAGCGTTGTTAATATCGGGGCAATGTACTTTGTAAGGTCTTGCATGATGGCTGGTTTTATTTTGTTTATATCTTCTGCTTTGTTTCTGTTAATTGCTTTCAGTGTATCAACTACATCATCCTGCAAAATGCGTTTGAGTGTAAAGGGAGGCAGTTTTCTCTGTGTTAGGTCTATTTCCTCTTCTCTGACTTTATGTTCTTGGGGGATTTGGGCACTGACCTTGGAGCCGACCGTCGTGTAGTGTCTGTTGAGTGCATTGGCAATACCTTTGGGGTCGGTGATTACCTTATCATCTACGCGGAGTTGGGTGGGCGAGGTCTTCAGACCTTGTGTCTGTGGGATCAGCTTTCTCAACGCATTCATACGTTTTTTTGGATCGTGACTTAGTTTTTCCATTAAGGTAGTCATGTATGCTTTCTTAGCTTTCTTAATCTTTCTATTAGTTTTATTTCTATGCTTATTATACTTAGTTCTATTACTTTTAACTGGGCATGCTATTTTTATTTCATACAGTTCTCTTTGTTTCTTAATCATGGCTCTAATTTCATTATTGCACCATGGTTTCCATTTTCGTTTCTTTACACGCTTTTCATATTTTTCTACCACTGCCTTAATAGCTGTATGTATTTTATTTATATAATTATTAGGAGTATCGTTATTTAGTTCTGGGTCAAGAACTTGCTTAAGTTCATAAATTATTTCTTCTGTTATTATTTCCTTCTTGTCTTCATATCTCTTATTTCTTAGGATTTTATTATTATTTTTCTTATGTGTGATTGGGGTGTGAAAGATAGCATAGATGGGATGGTGATCAGAGATGCATGTAGGTAAGACATCAGATGTGATATCGCAGGTGAGTGTCGTTAATATAACATCAAGCAATGTATGGCTCTTTGCTTTGCGGGTGGGATTTTTGATTGTGGTGAAGAGGTTGTTGATTGCAAGGAAGTCACATACATGTTTTGTAGGGCGCAAGAGATCAAGGTTAAGGTCACCAACAATCGTGATGCTCGTGTGTGGGGAGGCAGAGAGGATACCTTGCATGTAGTTTTGGAGCTCTTGGAAGAAAGCGCAGTCGTAGGATTGTGAGAGTGGTCTTTTGTAGATATGGAATATGGTGTGGATTGGATTATTTTTATGTTCTGTGCTGTGTATCTGCATGATTACGTTGAGATTTTAGATTCAGAGATTGTGATGTGCATATCGTTTTTATAGTAGACGGACACATCTGTGGTATGATAGGATGTGTATGTTGGGATTGGGAAGTGAGTGTGTGGTGTACCTGGTGTTATTTTTGATTCCGTAAGTGATATAATGTCTGGGATGAAGTGAGTGCAGTCAGGGTTGGATAGATGGTTAAGTAGGGTTTGGTGGCTTCCTGTTATACCACGGATATTCGTATGATATATAGAGAAGTGTTTGTTTACCTTGGGGGGAAGAGATGTGAGGTGTGGGTGTATGATTTGTGCTGGTGGGTGTGGTGCATTGTTGCAATTGGGTTGAGTCTGTTCTGGTAGGTGTTCCAGGGGTAGGGGGTTGGGATGTAATAAGGAGCTCATGGCTTACTGCGGTGCCTCACTGGCAGGGAACGTCGAACTGGAACTAGACATGGTTGTATTTCCTGACCTGTTGGTCCTTGGGGAGGCAGATGAGT
>WBZZ01003969.1:95000-100000 GCA_019918135.1 Paulinella micropora
ATCTTGAGGGCACTCGCCAGCCGATCACACAGCTCATCCATAAAGACGTTGAAGAGTGTGGGAGAGAGAGGGGACCCCTGTTGGACGCCTACACCCTCCAGTACTTCGGTGGTGAGTGCTCCATCAACTAGCACTTGCGACGAAGTCTGCTCGTAGCGTGCGCCAGAACTTGCCCCTTACACCCAGCTTCCAGAGCCTCTCAAATAGGCCATCTCTCCAAACAGACGGGAAAGCCCTGCGTAGATCGACGAACAGGACATACGACTCCCGCTTCTGCTGCTGATGCCCCTTCAACCTCTGCCAAAGGGTAAAGACCTGATCCGTAGTGCGACGCCCCGGGCGGAAGCCTCCCTGCTCTGGACGTAGCTTATCCGGGCCATCCACGAAGAGCGTTAGACGAGTAGCTAATAAGGACAGATACAGCTTACCAAGGCAACTAATAATCGAGATATCCCTCCAGTTGTCAGGATCCGTAGGATCCCCACCCTTGGGGATATTGACGATGATTCCCTTGCCCCAAGCTTTGGAGTCCTCTCGGCTTCTCGAATCCAGTTGAAGTACTGCGTTAAGTAGCCATTGATGTAGGCGCCGTCATACTTGAGCATCTCGTTCTTCACTTTGTCCTCGCCACAAGCTTTGTGGTTATTCAGGGCACGTTGCCTTGCAAGGACCTCCTCTTGCGTGAACGGCTTGTCCAGCTCTTCGCAAGTGTCTTCACCTACTTCGTGCTCCTTCATAGCCCGGGCCACCTCATCTCTGAAGCGATCGTTCCAGTGGAACTGCCGCTTAGCTTCGGCTTCCTCCCACTCCAGCGAGCCTGCTTCTGCACAGCACTCCACCACAACAGCCGCACTTGCCGGATTTTCCCGTGGCTTCACCGAATTTTTCCGAAATTCCTCCCACCGAGCGACCTTTTCCGGCAGCGTACACGCCAGTGAGCCATCCTCCCTTTGCACCGGCGCGGAGACCTTCGTTCTGCGTGCCCCGCCAAGCCGCTTCGCGAGTAGCCAAAAGCGCTTTGAGGATTGCTCGCGTTGACATTTGACCGCTTCTTCCTGCACTTGCTTGAAGGAGGCGGACTTCTTGGCCCGAGTTGCCTTCCGACTTTGCTTGCGGAGCCGTAGCCAATTCAGACGGGCTTCCGCATTCGATTCATCCCTCCTGTATGCTGCGTAGGCCTCCCGGCGCTGCTGAATGAGCTCCTTTAGCTCCCCGTCGAACCAATTGTTGGTGAAACGGGGTCGTATACATCTGGAGCCAAGGACCCGGTGCGCCGCCATTCGGAAGGACTGCGCCACTCGCTAGGTGACGTCATCTACCACCCGTTGGCTGTCGGCACCACCCGATAGGTCAAGCTCAGGCAGCTGATGCACTCCAAGCTTCTGTAGGCAATGCTGGAATACGTCATCGAACTTGTCGCGTAGATAATCCAGCGCTTGCTTCGCAGCGTGATCATTACCCGAGACACCAGCACCAATAAGCTTATCAACACGAAAGGACCTGTAAGGTTTCGCAGCCCGCTTTGGCCGGCGCTGGCCGCTCCACGTCAGTTCGGCCCATACTGCCTTGTGGTCCGTATCAAGATCATCTTCGCATACTCCGAACTTTGCTCCAGATGCCAAGCCAGGCGACGCGCAGATGTAATCGAGAAGGTGCTTGCCTGTGCCCATGCCGCGCTGCTCACGCCGGGACCACCAGTAGGACCCTTCCACTGGGCACGAGAAGCCGCTCAGATTTCGCAGGCCCGTAGCGACGAGGACAGCCGCGAGTCTCTTGCCGTTCTCCGAACGTACCGGTGCTCCCTTATCATCGACCTCCCCGTGCTGACCGACGATGCCCTCCTCTTTTCGGCTGCATGCCGGCCCGAGCTTCGCGTTGGCATCCGCCACCGTGACCACAAGACCTTTGGCTCCAAAAAAAGCTATAGCTGCCTGCCAGGCCGCATACGCCTCTGACGACTCTTCTTCCTGCGTTTCCTGGGGAAAGTAGCCGTTGCCCACATAGATATCCTGAGCGCCGGTAACACCCGAGGCGATACGCAGCCACACTTGCTGCCGGTGGTCGACGGGGGCTGACACCAGGTTGCAATACGGACCAAGGAAGTTAGCCACCGCGAATAGAACCCCACCCTTGCAGCGATTTTTCTCGCTGACCTCCGCAGGTTTTCCAAAAATCCGGAATCCATCCAGGCTGCATTTGGAAAGTTGCTTCTTGCCCATGCGATGCTCCTGAGCCCCGATGACTAGCCAGCCCTCGTGCTTGTAGAATGATGCCCATTCCGCCGTGCCTACGTTGTCGTATCCCGTTTTACCCTGCCAGTTGTGACTCGCGACGAGTAGCTTGAAGCCGGTATCGAACTGCTTGGAGCGGTGCTTCTTGGCTCGTTTCCGGACCCGACGGCCGCGCTTGGCTTCCGCCCTGGTGCTGCCCCCCTCTGCAGGTGCTTGCGCAGGTTGGTCCCCCACTGCACTGGCCGCCGAATGCAGGGGCACCACATGCACATCAGCACACTCAGACACACACTTAGGTGCATCGGCAGCCAATTCCGAAGACACCACCTGCACATCATCGACACATTCTTCATGCAGAGGCAAGACGCGATATCCCGTCGCAGCTTCCTCCTTCCGGACCGCCGCTTCCCCACGCAGATGGATGCGAATAAGCCTTCGGACACGTTCCCTGTCCCTGAACCTGCGCCCAAGGGCCACATTGACCCCTCTGCCGAAGAATTTGAGATGTTTGAGTTGCTGCAACGCCGTCTGCCTGCTGTCATCGTCCTCGTAGACCAGCTCCAGGTGACGAGACATTCGCTGGCCTTGCCACTCCATTACCGGGACCACCAGACCAAGACCGCTCATTTTGGAGGCGATCTCCTGTAGATTGGCGCGTTCTGAGAGCCCCCAGACAATCAGATTACGCCCGTCCTTGTCGTACCGATCTACCCGCCGGTTCCGTCGAGGCGGCGGTGCCATCTGCCATATAGCGCCGCTCGCCTTATGTTGAAGCGCCGACCCGTGTGCCAGGTTTGGGGAGGAAGGATGAGGCGCAGCTAAGGTAGCCTCTCCACGTGGTTCAGGAATTCCGTCATATACGCGAGCCCTCATCCTCCCATCCTGGGACATCGGGCCAGAGCCCGTCGAAGAGGCATTCCCACGGGGATTGTCCAGGTCTTCGGCGATTCTACCTTGTCCCATAAGGGCCACAGTGGTAGCTCCGTGCTTCGCGTATTTGTAATCCATTGAGAGTAGTAGACGGCCAATGTCGCTGGCCATCACCGCCGCGCCTCTTTACGCCGAGGAAAGCGCCCGTCCATGCAAATAGCATCGGCGGTATCTGCAACACACACTACACGCATTTCCGTCGGTGTCACTGGACGCTGCCGCGTCGCTTCGTGCCCTTCGGCGCCCGCCAGCACCCCCAGCGTCGCCAGAACCTGCCTCACGCACTACACACACTCTCCATCGCATCGCCAACGCCTCTACTCTCATGCCTTATGGACTTTCAGCTGCTCCTAACAATACACATCATGAGGTACGGGTGTCCCCGAGTGGAGCCAGATCGGACGGCGTGCCGCTGAAACTCCTTCCCCCACGTGGGTATAGAAGGCGCGAACCTAGCGGTACCTATAGGGTCTTACAGACAAGTATAGTAATCCCAGCCTTAGAAATGCAACGGTGGAGGGTGTGAATGCATGGGGCAAGGCACGGCAACGCAGCAAGGCACTGGCAAGGCATTGGGACCGACTGAAGCCCCTCTCCAACGTGCGCTCATCATGTGTTCCAGTTAGGCAACCCCGAAGAAGCGAAGATAGGGAGGAGACAAAACCCAGATAGGATGAAGATAGGATTAACATGAAGCTGAAATGGAGCCGAGTTGGAACAGGTCAACTCGGCCCCATCTCGGCTCAATGTGAATCCTATCTTCAACCCATCTCGGTACTGTTTCCTCTGAATGCTCACCTCAACAAGATCACCAAGCCGGAACTGGAAGCCCCCAGGCATTTACTCGGCAGGAAATTCGGCGAAAATGGGCTAACCAGGAAACCAGACCCAAACCAACAGCCAAGAAAAACGAGCCAACCAACAATCCAACAGAGAACCCCACAACCTGCCTGGCCGAACCCCTACCGAGTAAATGCCCAGTTGAGAGTTGCGCATATCCCGGTGACCGCCCTCCCCAAGCGGTCACCTTCGTGGGGAGAGGCCCATCCACCTCCTCTTCCCATGGAGTGCCATCTTGTGCACCCCTCCAGAATAATAATAATAATAATAATAATAATAATAATAATAATAATAATAATAATAATACTATATCTGAGGCGTACTGATGCAGGTAATGGCATATCCTCAACGCACATAAGCCTCCAATACCCTTGTTCGAGGTCCTCCACCCCCCCTGGTCAGTCTCTCGCCTGATGATCGGGGCCACCGATGGAGCTCCTGAGGGCAAGACTGCACTAAGCCGAGGTTATTCCGCAGTCCCAGCAACCTCTTGCAAGACGTCACCGAATGTGCAAGTGCATACACCAAGCGCGGTTGCTAGAGCTGCCTCGAAACCCCACCCATAACAATCTGGTGTCTGCTGGGTCCTGGGCTATCAACCAGCATATGCGGAGTTGAAGATCTTTTACGCGCGCAACGACCCTCCCCCCCAGCATCTACCACCAAAGGGTTATGAGTTGGCGTCACAGTTTAACGCCTTGAGGCCATTGGGCTGTATAATAATAATAATAATAATAATAATAATAATAATAATAATAATAATAATAATAATAATAATAGTGCTTCTCTGTCAATGGCTGATGCATTTCTGCACATGCGCCTCCATCGTCTCACCCGTGAGGGGAGTACGAAGAATTGACGATAAGCTCTAATGACACCCCCGCAAGGGCAGTTCCAACACTTCCAGACGGGCCGGTATGTTCAATGAAAATACTGGTCCAGAAATAGACCGGTATGTTCAATGAAAATACTGGTGGCACCGACGGGAATCGAACTGGC
>WBZZ01003969.1:127500-140000 GCA_019918135.1 Paulinella micropora
TTCCGAGGCTATGTTGTTGTGTTGGTTCCGAGGCTCTGTTGTTGTGTGGGTTCCGAGGCTATGTCGATGTGGGTTCCGAGGCTATGTTGTTGTGTTGGTTCCGAGGCCATGTCGTTGTGTTGTTTTTTATAAGACATACACCACGTGGGATCAAAGGGGTATTTACATTCCGCGATCTAGGGGTGGTGACGGGTTTCGAGGCGTCCCAGATACTTACCACAAAACGTCCTCATGCGCTGGCAGACCGCATGAAATGTCTGCTACCCCTGTGAGTACCTCCATGCGGGACCTACCCAGTCTCGTGGAGCTCTCACGCGGGGAAGATCAATCATTTGTAGTTGATTTCCTGCAAGGTACCCGACACTGTGCGGGTAGTAGGGACTTCCTTTTGGGGCCTTCTATGCAGGATGGTTAGAGTCACTCTTCCCTCCCCAACATACTCACTGTAGTCCCTGTTGGGTCGAGGGATGGAGGCGCATGGCCCTCGGGCTCAGCCATGACAGATCAATATATATTATTATTATTATTATTATTATTATTATTATTATTTTGGGGGCCACCAATACATGGTTGGGTGTCACCGCCACACGGCGGGGTTGGGGCCGTTGGCAGCTTGTTATGAGGGGTACATAATCAGTGCTCCACTGATTCATGAGACGGGAACTTTTACTGAGAGAAGCTCTCTCACCACGCTCACGGCTCTTGGCTCGGGGTGGCCTCTGGTATCACTCGGGGTGAGTGCGGGGGTGGGGGTTATCTGAGGGAGGGGGTTGGGCTCAGTGGGTCACTGGACAGGTTGGTTAACTAAACTACTGTCGGTATGAGTGGGTATGAAGGCGACAGGCCCCACACATTTCCACAAGCCTTGAAATCACTCAACTGCCACAGTAGCGACTGCCTGGACGCGGGGCTCCTGACTCACCCTCTCTCCCAGAACCCCTCGTGCTCACTTTGCGGATGCCATGGGGATGCTCTGGCGGAGGGTCGGGACGTGTTGGGTGCATGTGACCGGGCCTGTCACTTAGTGTTCTCGGTAGATGACTCTTTTGTAGCTTCTATCGGACGCAGGGTGGCTTGCCACGACACCTCAATGATGCATAGTACGTCACGTCTCTGGCCTGGTTGCGGGGGCGGGTAACTGAGGCGGGTTCCTGAAGGCTGGTTACGGAAGCTATGTTATTGTTGTTGGGTTCCTGGCTGCTATGTTATTGTTGTTGGGTTCCTGGCTGCTATGTTATTGTTGTTGGGTTCCTGGCTGCTATGTTATTGTTGTTGTGTTCCTGGCGGCGTACATGTTTATGCTTTTTTAAGGGTTGAGCTTTAAATAACCCCACTCGGGTCTTCTTTTATCGAGCTCACCACTCGGTGGATGGAGGCCTGGGGTAGACTTATACGATGTTTTTGATGCTAGGTTCCGTCTCCAGGGATTCGACTGGCATCGCTGCTTTGCCTCACCGCACTGCCTCGCCCACACATCCACGCTGGCACACTGTTTCTCCTCTTGCTCTTGTACCTATGTCGCACACAGCTATGAGCTCACGCCGATGAGTGGTTGTGACGAGGTGCACCCAGCTGGATTGCGGGCGAGCCACGGCGGCCTCGCTCTCGCTCGCTCTCTCTCTCTCTCTCTCTCTCTCTCTCTCTCTCTCTCTCTCTCTCTCTCTCTCTTTTTTTTTTTTTTTTTTTTGTTTTTTTTTTTTTTTTTTTTTTTTTGCTTTGCTTTGCTTTGCTTTGGGCGAGGCCTAGCTTTCACATGGGCGGGCTGAGCCTATGAGGGGCGCACGATAAGCGTTCCATTGATTTATGAGACGGGTCCCAATTACTGAGAGTAACTCATGTGAGTTGCTCATCATACTCATGGCTCTTGGCTCGGGGTGGCCTCTGGAATCACAAGGGGTGGGCACTGGGGGAGGGGGTTGTGTTCAGAGGGTCACCGCGAAGGATGGTAAACCAAACTACTGTCGGTCGGAGTTTGTACGAAGGCGAGAGGCCCTACACCTTACCACAAGCCTTGAAACGACTAAATGACCAAAGTAACGACGGACCGGAGCGGGGCTCCTGGCTCACCCTCTCTCTCAGCACCCTTCGTGCTCATCCTGCGGATGCCATGGGGTTGCTCTGGCGGAGGGTTATGGGGTGGTGGGTACACGTGCACGGGCCTGTCACTCTGTGCTCTCGGTAGATGACTCATTTGCAGCGTTTATCGGACGCAGGGTGGTTTGCCACGACACCTACCTCGATGATGCACAGCGGGTCCTGCCTCGTGCCTGGTTACGGATGCAGGTGAGTGTTTGTGTGTATTCCTATACATACGTACACGTATGCTTTTTAAGGGTTGAGCTTTAAATAACCCCACCTGGGTCCTCATTTATCGAGTTTACAACTCGATCAATGCGGCACCGGGGTCCCATACCACTTATGTCAGGTTCTTATGCGAAGAGCGCGGCCGCTAGTGCTGGCCCTATGGGTCAAGGCGGTAATCCTTCAGGTTTAGACGTTCCCCGTGGGAGTGCGCCTGCGGGTGGCGATGGCTACTCGGCCGGGGTGGGGTGGTCGAGTGCTCGCGTACCTGACGGGCAACCTGAATCACGTAGAGCCAGCAATCCTGCTGCATCTCGATCACCCTCCCCAACCTCGGAAGAGAAGTCACGTCCGGAAAGGTCTGGTCACGGCGTGTGGCAAGCGGTACCGCCACCGAGGAGGTGGCGGAGGAAGGTACGAAATGAGCTGGATAAGAGATGTTGCACAGTATGGGGGCTATCGCATGTCTCTTAGACAGTGGTCATGGCGCGAGAGCTCCGAATTCTCGGTCTCGGGGAAGTCGAGGTGGAATTCGCGGGCAGAGGTAGCGGGCGGCATTTGCGGATTAAATGTGCGTCTTGTGAGGAGGCGGAGAAGATGGTGCGGCTGCTGCGGGAGCGTAAGTTCTTCACGGGAAAGGTTCACGTTGCGACGGGTAGGACTTTCCGGGAAAGAGAGAAGCAGCGGGCTGCACGGGGGGGTGCCCAGTATGTAGAGATGCAGAGGGAGCTTCGCAAGAAGGGGTTTGGCTACTGGGTGCTCGACGTGGAAGTCGACGAGCCCCAGGGCGAAGCCTCAAGCGGTGAATCTCCCTTGGCGGAGTGGGGCGGGATGCGGGAGCTGGAGGAGCTGGGGCGGAGGGTGCAGGATGGGTCGTGGAGGGTGGCGGAGGGCTCCAGGCGGGCTCAACCGAAGCGCAGGCATCGGCACCAGCTTCGTTCTTCCCAATTTGTGAAAGGCTTCCCACTGAGGGTGGCCTCACATAATTGGCAAGGCAAAGTGGGTGTGGATAGCCCAGGCTTTGGGGAATGGCCGGAGCACTACAAGGAGCGAGGCTGGGTGATCGTCGGAGTCCAGGAGCACAACCTATCGTCGCAGAAGGTGGAGAAGCTCCAAGTCGACGGCTTCGCAGTCCTCGGCAAAGCGGCTGCAACTGGTGCGGGCTCGCGTCTCTTGGGGGGAGTCTTGACGTTGGTGGCCAACTATCTGGCACCGTGCGCTACCATTGTACAGGCGCCTGTTCCACACCCACAGCAATTGTGGGTGAGGCTGTCGTCTGGGAGCGCGACGGCGTCGGATGTGTTCGTCGGCAACGGCTACTTCCCCCAAGAAAATCAACGAGAGGAATCTATTGCAGCCTATGAGGCGTGGCAGGCGGCCGTCTCCTACTTCGCCACCGAAGGTCATGTGGTTACGGTTGGTGATGCTAATGCTAAGCTGGGGCCCGCCAGAATAGCGCGGGAGGAGGGAGTGGTGGACCCCTTTGGCGAGATAGATGAGAGTGGTAGAGGGGTTAGGAGTGAGAATGGTGAGTTGCTGGCTGCGATGCTTGTTGCCTCGGGGTTGCGCAATCTCAGTGGGTTTTCGCAACCACGGGGGGACAAATATTGGTGGTCTAGGCAGGAAAATGTAGGTGGACGAAGGCATCTGCTGGATTACATCTGCGTCTCTTCCGAGCTGGCGGAGGAGGCGAGCTTTGGCGTCGACGAGGTAGACCTTGATACCGACCACAAAGCTGTGTGGGCGGAACTGGTCTGGGGGGGACAGCCACCCCCCAAAAAGCAGGTAAAGAGGTACAAAGCATTCAAGGCAGAGCGCTTGATAGGCAGGGTAGTTGAGGGTAAGGAGAGTGAGCTGTCTAAGCTTAGGTTGAAGTACGACGAGACCTTTGCAGCTGGTATATCGGGGCTGTTGCCAGATGGCCTCCCAGATCTATCAGCAGTGGAGGACCCGGATGAGCTTCAGCAGGAGGTAGATAGGGTCGCTAGCTTAGTGGTCCGAGCTTTCACGGGCGCAGCCGTGAAGGTCTTGGGAGTTCGGGTGATTAGGCCAGGGTTTACTAATGCATGGTTTGATGAGAGTCTTAGGGAAGCGATTGCGCGACGGAGAGAGGCATACGGCCTCTGGCGAAGGAATGAGGCCAACCGAGAGGCCTGGCAAAGATATAAAGAAGCGAGGAAGGCGGTCAGAAGGTTATGCAAGGAGAAGAAGGAGCAAGCGTGGAAGCGGGTCCAGAATGACACCGCTGCCAACTTCAGGAGCGCTACCATGGCCACGTACTGGAAGCTGTCAAAGCGTTTGGGCGGGGTTCGGCGGTCCAAAGCTTCTGCTCCTGTTCGGAAGCCCGATGGCACTCTGGCATGCACACTCCGGGAAAAACTACAAGAATGGGAAGAATACCGCCGACGTATGGTGGTCCCCAAAGAAAACCAGTTTTTGGAGGATGCATGTGAAGAGGAAGTCGGTTCCGATGAGGAAGCAGCGCGGATTGAGCCCGAGCGGAAGGCCCGCGAAACCTTCCAGTATAACGACAACCTGCGCGACCAATATGAGGCCATGGCGCAAGCCGAGGAGATCCGGACTGAGACGGGCCCGCTGGACTATGATTACACCGAGAAGGAAGTGGAGCTCTGCCAGGAAAATCTCCAGAATCACAAAGCGTGCTCACCGGATAAGATCAAGAACGAGATGCTCAAGTACGGAGGCACGCGGATTGTGAGCTTTCTGGTGCGCTTCTTCAACTGGTTGAAATCGTGCGCATACACCCCCAGCGACTGGGGCAAAGCGATTATCGTCAACATCCCAAAAGGAGGCGACCCAACCGATCCGGAAAATTGGAGAGACATCGCGATTCTGAGCTGTCTGGGTAAAGATGTATCTGTCCCTTATGGCGGCGAGGCTTACGGCTTTCATCGATCAGCCGGGCAGGCTGCGCCCAGAGCAGGGTGGGTTCCGGCCAAAACGTAGTACGGGGGACCAGATTTTTGTCCTTAAGGAGCCTCTGCGCCTTAGACAACAAGCTGGCCTCCGTTCTTTCGTTTTGTTCGTGGATCTGAGAAAGGCATTCCCTACGGTTTGGCGGGCCGGGTTGTTTCAGAGGCTAACCCAGATGGGGGTACAGGGCAAGTTCTATCGCATTCTGCGGCGTTTTTACCGAAGAACGTCATCGCGAGTGCTAGTCGATGGCGAACTCACTGGTGAAGTGCTGGAAGAGATGGGAGTTCAGCAAGGGTCGCCGTTGTCACCGTCGCTGTTCAACGTCTTCATGGATTAGCTAACGGTCCGAATCGCGAAAGAGTTGGAGATCGAGGACCTCAACCGCATCGAAGACATACGGACCCTGCTTTACGCCGACGACGTTGCGGTAATTGCGCATAGTGTCACGGAGCTTCAACAGATTGTAAATGTCGTGGCGACATTCGTGGAGGACTATCGGCTTGAAATCAACCTGAAACCGGGCAAGACGGAAGTCATGCCGATATACGGGCACGCCAAGTCAAAAAAGTCGCCCCCATGCGTGAGGTTCCGGGGCAAGGTTCTCAACGTCACCGACCACTACAAATACCTGGGAGTTCTGCTCACGGACACCCTCTCCGATAAACCGCAAGCGAAGCGGGCGGCGGAAATCACTGTAGCGGGAACGGCTGCCTACTACCCCCTCTGGATTGCCCACGAAGTTCCAGCGCGTCTCCGGCTGATGAATTGGCAGCAAATGGTTGGCGCAAAGTTGCTTTACACATCGGCTTTTTGGGATCTGCCGGGCGCCAACAAGCTGAGTAAGCTGGAGGGCGCGTTGGTAGCGCCCCTGCGGGTCATCTTGGGTGTTGGTACGCGCACAAGCGGCTGCATCACCAGGGGTTTAGGCCGCACGCCGAGTTTTAGCATCCTTGCCAAGGCGGCCCGGCTTCGGTTCCTAGGGCGCATCGAGTTACTGGGCAACACAGCGCTAACACGCAGGCTTTACAACACGGGTCGGTGCAAATGGAAGGAAGATACGGAAAATTTGATCTTAGCAGATCACAGGCTGCGGGAGGGCTTGGATGCGCTCAAGCGGGTCGTGAACGAAGATGGCACGGTAGATGATAAGGACTGGCGGGCCGCTCTGGCGAACTGGAACGAGGTGGTAAAGCAATGGTCTGTCCGGCAGGAAGTAGCTGGCTGGGAGCGGCAGGCTAAGCCCTCTGATGGGCTTAGGGTGCTGCTTAGCCAGATGTCTTCCCGCTCTGCTTTCCCACGTTGGCGGGCGCTGGAGGGGGGAAGTCACAACCTTATCAGAAGGCGATTGTTGAGCTGCAACAATCGCCTTCGCCTCTACCGATCCAAATTTGGCTCATGCTCGCCGGACTGCTCAAGCTGTTTCGCCTTGTGTGGCACTGAGGTTAACGAGTCGTTACGTCACTTCCTGCTGCATTGCCCAACGTTTGCGAGCTCTCGTGAGGCACTGTTTAAGTTTATCAATGAGGCGCAAGCCCGGCAGCCCCTCGTGCTGAATCGAGGAGGGCTTTATCACAGGGAACTGCGGGAGGCAGAGGAGGAGATGAGGCTCTTCAAAGAGGAATGGCTGAAGGGGGAGGATGAAAAGATGGCGGCGATGCTCGGCGTTTTGTTTATCCCTGTCCCAGAAGAGGTGGAGGAGGAGTTAGGAAGGTTTGTTGCCACCATCTGGAAGGAGTGGGAGGAGTTGGAGGCGCAGACCAGGGAGGCAGAGGGGGCGGAGGAGGAGGAGGTGATCGACCTCACGGTCGTTCAGGAGGTGGGTAGAAGGAGGGGAAGGCCTAGTCAGGTAGAATGTCTGGCTAGATCTGTTGTAGGTGGAGGTCAGCGCAGCGTCGCGGACTTCTTCTCGGCAGATAATTCCTCTCACTCCTTGCACCCACTTGCACATGCACAGCACGCTCCTTTGCACATTGCACTGCCAGTCGAGTCTTTGGAGCGGAGCCGCGTCACCGAACGGTCCCGTGCTACCAATGGAGGCACATGTCCGACAGGATCAAAGGCCAATTGACTGATAAGTCTATTGTTATTATTATTATTATTATTATTATTATTATTATTATTATTTGGACACCGTGATAGCCCAGTGGTCAAGTTCTACCATCTGGGCCCTGTCGCCAGTTCGATTCCCGTCGGTGCCACCAGTATTTTCATTGAACATACCGATCCGTCTGGACCAGTATTTTCATTGAACATACCGGCCCGTCTGGAAGTGTTGGAACTGCCCTTGCGGGGGTGTCATTAGAGCTTATCGTCAATTCTTCGTACTCCCCTCACGGATGAGACGATGGAGGCGCATGTGCAGAAATGCATCAGCCATTGACAGAGAAGCACTATTATTATTATTATTATTATTATTATTATTATTATTATTATTATTATTATTATTATTATTATTATTATTACTGCCTCTGTTGAGGTGTCTCGGCCTCGCAAGGTTATTATTGATTATTATTATTATTATTATTATTATTATTATTATTATTATTATTATTATTATTATTATTATTATTATTATTATTATTATTATGGACACCGTGATAGCCCAGTGGTCAAGTTCTACCATCTGGGCCCTGTCGCCAGTTCGATTCCCGTCGGTGCCACCAGTATTTTCATTGAACATACCGGTCCGTCTGGAAGTGTTGGAACTGCCCTTGCGGGGGTGTCATTAGAGCCTATCGTCAATTCTTCGTACTCCCCTCACGGGTGAGACGATGGAGGCGCATGTGCAGATTTGCATCAGCCATTGACAGAGAAGCACTATTATTATTATTATTATTATTATTATTATTATTATTATTATTATTATTATTATTATTATTATTATTATTATTATTATTATTATTATGGACACCGTGATAGCCCAGTGGTCAAGTTCTACCATCTGGGCCCTGTCGCCAGTTCGATTCCCGTCGGTGCCACCAGTATTTTCATTGAACATACCGGTCTATTTCTGGACCAGTATTTTCATTGAACATACCGGCCCGTCTGGAAGTGTTGGAACTGCCCTTGCGGGGGTGTCATTAGAGCTTATCGTCAATTCTTCGTACTCCCCTCACGGGTGAGACGATGGAGGCGCATGTGCAGAAATGCATCAGCCATTGACAGAGAAGCACTATTATTATTATTATTATTATTGCTGTTGTTGTTATTATTGTTATTGTTATTATTATTATTATTATTATTTTTATTATTTTTATGATTATTATTATGATGATTATTATGATGATGATGATGATGATTATTTTTATTTATGGACACCGTGATAGCCCAGTGGTCAAGTTCTACCATCTGGGCCCTGTCGCCAGTTCGATTCCCGTCGGTGCCACCAGTATTTTCATTGAACATACCGGTCTATTTCTGGACCAGTATTTTCATTGAACATACCGGCCCGTCTGGAAGTGTTGGAACTGCCCTTGCGGGGGTGTCATTAGAGCTTATCGTCAATTCTTCGTACTCCCCTCACGGGTGAGACGATGGAGGCGCATGTGCAGAAATGCATCAGCCATTGACAGAGAAGCACTATTATTTTTATTATTATTATTATTATTTTTATTATTATTATTACTATTTTTATTATTATTATTATTATTATTATTATTATTATTATTATTATTATTATTATTATTAATTATTATTATTATTATTATTATTATGATTATGATGATGATGATGATGATGATGATTATTGTTATTATTATTCAGCCCAATGGCCTCAAGGCGTTAAACTGTGACGCCAACTCTTAACAGTTTGGTGGTAGATGCTGGTGAGGAGGGTCGTTGCGCGCGTAAAAGATCTTAAACTCCGCATATGCTGGTTGATAGCCCAGGACCCAGCAGACACCAGATTGTTATGGGTGGGGCTTCGAGGCAGCTCTAGCAACCGCGCTTGGTGTATGCACTTGCACATTCGGTGACGTCTTGCAAGAGGTTGCTGGGACTGCGGAATAACCTCGGCTTAGTGCAGTCTTGCCCTCAGGAGCTCCATCGGTGGCCCCGATCATCAGGCGAGAGACTGACACGGGGGGGTGGAGGACCTCGAACAAGGGTATTGGAGGCTTATGTCCGTTGAGGATATGCCATTAGCTGCATCAGTACGCCTCAGATATAGTAAATCTGCCTTGGAGTGTTGACTGTGACATATTTGAGGGAAATCCCGATGAAAAAACCTAGTCACACTTGCTAAACAGAGTTCCAGCCCAATGGCCTCAAGGAGTTAAACTGTGACGCCAACTCATAACCCTTTGGTGGTAGATGCTGGGGAGGAGGGTCGTTGCGCGCATAAAAGATCTTAAACTCCGCATATGCTGGTTGATAGCCCAGGACCCAGCAGACACCAGATTGTTATGGGTGGGGTTTCGAGGCAGCTCTAGCAACCGCGCTTGGTGTATGCACTTGCACATTCGGTGACGTCTTGCAAGAGGTTGCTGGGACTGCGGAATAACCTCGGCTTAGTGCAGTCTTGCCCTCAGGAGCTCCATCGGTGGCCCCGATCATCAGGCGAGAGACTGACACGGGGGGGTGGAGGACCTCGAACAAGGGTATTGGAGGCTTATGTCCGTTGAGGATATGCCATAAGCTGCATCAGTACGCCTCAGATATAGTAAATAGTATTATCATTATTATTATTGTTATTATTATTATTATTATTATTATTATTATTATTATTATTATTATTATTATTATTATCATTATCATTATCATTATCATCATCATCATCATCATTATTATTATTATTATTATTATTATTATTATTATTATAATAAATTTATAATAATAATAATAATAATAATAATAATAGTGCTTCTCTGTCAATGGCTGATGCATTTCTGCACATGCGCCTCCATCGTCTCACCCGTGAGGGGAGTACGAAGAATTGACGATAAGCTCTAATGACACCCCCGCAAGGGCAGTTCCAACACTTCCAGACGGGCCGGTATGTTCAATGAAAATACTGGTCCAGACGGATCGGTATGTTCAATGAAAATACTGGTGGCACCGACGGGAATCGAACTGGCGACAGGGCCCAGATGGTAGAACTTGACCACTGGGCTATCACGGTGTCCATAATAATAATAATAATAATAATAATAATAATACAATATCTGAGGCGTACTGATGCAGCTAATGGCATATCCTCAACGGACATAAGCCTCCAATACCCTTGTTCGAGGTCCTCCACCCCCCCCGTGTCAGTCTCTCGCCTGATGATCGGGGCCACCGATGGAGCTCCTGAGGGCAAGACTGCACTAAGCCGAGGTTATTCCGCAGTCCCAGCAACCTCTTGCAAGACGTCACCGAATGTGCAAGTGCATACACCAAGCGCGGTTGCTAGAGCTGCCTCGAAACCCCACCCATAACAATCTGGTGTCTGCTGGGTCCTGGGCTATCAACCAGCATATGCGGAGTTTAAGATCTTTTACGCGCGCAACGACCCTCCTCCCCAGCATCTACCACCAAAGGGTTATGAGTTGGCGTCACAGTTTAACGCCTTGAGGCCATTGGGCTGAATAATAATAATGATAATAATAATAGTGCTTCTCTGTCAAGGGCTGATGCATTTCTGCACATGCGCCTCCATCGTCTCACCCGTGAGGGGAGTACGAAGAATTGACGATAGGCTCTAATGACACCCCCGCAAGGGCAGTTCCAACACTTCCAGACGGACCGGTATGTTCAATGAAAATACTGGTCCAGACGGACCGGTATGTTCAATGAAAATACTGGTGGCACCGACGGGAATCGAACTGGCGACAGGGCCCAGATGGTAGAACTTGACCACTGGGCTATCACGGTGTCCAGATAATAATAATAATAATAATAATAATAATAATAGTGCTTCTCTGTCAATGGCTGATGCATTTCTGCACATGCGCCTCCATCGTCTCACCCGTGAGGGGAGTACGAAGAATTGACGATAAGCTCTAATGACACCCCCGCAAGGGCAGTTCCAACACTTCCAGACGGGCCGGTATGTTCAATGAAAATACTGGTCCAGACGGATCGGTATGTTCAATGAAAATACTGGTGGCACCGACGGGAATCGAACTGGCGACAGGGCCCAGATGGTAGAACTTGACCACTGGGCTATCACGGTGTCCAAATAATAATAATAATAATAATAATAATAATAATAATAATAATAATAATAATAATAATATACTTCCTCTAAGGCATACTGATGCAGCTGATGGCACGATCCGTTTCCGGACATGAGCCTCCATGCCCTTGTTCGAGGTGCTCCATCCCCACCTAGTCAGTCTCTCGACTGATTATAGGGGCCACCGATGGAGCTCCTGAGGGCAAGACTACACTAAGCCGAGGTTATTCCGCAGTCCCAACAACCTCTTGCAAAACGTTGCCGCATGTGCAAGTGCGTACACCAAGCATGTTGCTAGAACTACCTCAAAACCCCACCCATAACAATTTGGTATCCGCTGGGTTCACGGGCTATCAACCGGCATAGCGGAGTTTAAGATCTTCGACAGGCGCCCAACGACCCTCCTCCCCAGCATCATCCACCAAATGGTTTTGAGTTGGCATCACAGTTTAACGCCGTAAGGCCATTGGGCTGAATAATAATAATAATAAAAATAATAATAATAATAATGATAATAATAATAATAATAATATTATTATTATTATTATTTTTATTATTATCTTTATTTATTATTATTATTATTGTTATTATTGTTATTATTATTATTATTATTATTATTATTGTTATTGTTATTGTTATTGTTATTGTTATTGTTATCGTTTTTGTTATTGTTATTATTGTTATTATTATTATTATTCAGCCCAATGGCCTCAAGGCGTTAAACTGTGACGCCAACTCATAACCCTTTGGTGGTAGATGCTGGGGAGGAGGGTCGTTGCGCGCGTAAAAGATCTTAAACTCCGCATATGCTGGTTGATAGCCTAGGACCCAGCAGACACCAGATTGTTATGGGTGGGGTTTCGAGGCAGCTCAGAGCAACCGCGCTTGGTGTATGCACTTGCACATTCGGTGACGTCTTGCAAGAGGTTGCTGGGACTGCGGAATAACCTCGGCTTAGTGCAGTCTTGCCCTCAGGAGCTCCATCGGTGGCCCCGATCATCAGGCGAGAGACTGACACGGGGGGTGGAGGACCTCGAACAAGGGTATTGGAGGCTTATGTCCGTTGAGGATATGCCATTAGCTGCATCAGTACGCCTCAGATATA
>WBZZ01003970.1:5000-7500 GCA_019918135.1 Paulinella micropora
CGACTATGTGTTCTACGGACCTGAGCGCACCTGGAAACCCACACATGTAAGAAACACATGTGTGTATGCATGTATGCATGTATGTATGTCATGTATGCATGTCTTTAAGGAGGGAGATAGCAAGGAAACGAAACGACAGTTTCAGTCAAAGTAGTCAAGCTTACTGGATTCTTGAATTACATGTAAGAGATTAGAATAGATGGGGTGGGATATGTTCGGAGTTGTGTGCTTTGTGTGTGTGTGTGTGTGTGTGTGTGTGTGAGTGTGTATTTATGCGTCTGTTTTTTTTGTGCATCAGGTGGAAAAGATAAAAAGTAAGGCTGAATTGAGCCAAGCCGGCAGGTCTACTCGTCTGGTGTTTTTCTGTTGTGTGTTCTTTTTTTTTTTTACAAAAGTTTATATGTGTGATTGTCCGCTATGTATGACTGCGTTGGTCTGTACAATAAAGAGAACGGAGAGATGAGATTAGTGGTGTAATCATAGACAACATATAGGAAAAAGAAATTAAAGAAACGAATGAAGAATAGAGGGAAAATAGGAAGGAAGGAAGGAAGGAAGGAAGAAGAAGAAGAAGAAGAAGAAGAAGAAGAAGAAGAAGAAGAACAACAACAACAACAACAACAACAAGAATAATAAGAAGAATAACAAGAATAACAAGAAGAATAACAAGAAGAACAAGAGGAACAACAAGAGGAACAACAAGAGGAACAACAAGAAGAATAACAAGAAAAATAACAAGAAGAAGAACAAGAAGAAGGAGAAGACAGGGTTCGAGTGGGCCCGGGGGGGGGGGGGGCGCTTGGGAAAGGAGTAGGAGGAGGAGGAAGAAGAAGACGAAAAAGAGTACGAGGAGGGGGTGAGGAGGAGGAAGAATAAGAGGAGGAAGAGGAGGTAGAGAGAGACAGAGAGAGAGAGAGAGAGAGAGAGAGAGAAAGAGAAAGAGAGAGAGAGAGAGAGAGAGAGAGAGAGAGAGAGAGAAATAGAGAGCGAGAGAGGAGGAGAGGAGGAGAGAGAGAAGGAGGAGGAGGAGGAGTAGAAGAGAGGAGGAGGAGGAAGAGTTGGAAGAAAGAGAGAGAGAGAGAGAGAGAGAGAGAGCGAGAAAGAGAGAGAGAGAGAGAGAGAGAGAGAGAGAGAGAGAGAGAGAGAGAGAGAGAGCTAAAAGCAGGCCACGCACATGTACACATGTTGTGACGAGCTGATGCGGGTGCTTGAGCGGAGCTGGTATATAAGAACTCTACTCTACTCTACTCTACTCTACTCTACTCTACTCTTTCGATAGATGCAGTTGCGTCTGATGAGGATGCAAGCAACAAGCAGCTGTGACTTCTTGTCTCTTAGGGTGGTGTCTTTGCCTGATGCAAATGAAATCAGTGACCATCTGCTCGTAGGTGCGCGTTTCCTGTTCTTCGTTCCTTTCTTGCTTGTTCTTATTTATTCATTCTTTCTTCATTCTTTCCCTTCTTTCTTGCTTCTTGATATTTTGTTTTCGTGCTTGCTTTGTTTCTTTCTTTTTAGTTACTTTCTTCTTTCCTTCCTTTTCTATCTATTTTCTTTCCTTCCTTTCTTGCTTTCTTCCCTCCAGCTTCTTTCTTTATTTTGAATTTTTCTGAGGATAAAGAAAAGGACAATGAGAATGAATAAGAATACGAATAAGAATACGAATAAGAATGAGAATGAGAATGAGAAGAAGAAGAAGAAGAAGAAGAAGAAGAAGAAGAAGAAGAAGAAGAAGAAGAAGAAGAAAAAAGAAGAAGAAGAAGAAGAAGAAGAAGAAGAAGAAGAAGGAAGAAGGAAGAAGAAGGAAGAAGAAGGAAGAAGAAGGAAAAGAAGAAGGAGAAGAAGAAGGAAAAGAAGGAAAAGAAGAAGGAAAAGAAGAAGGAAAAGAAGAAGGAAAAGAAAAAGGAAAAGAAAAAGGAAGAGAAAAAGGAAGAGAAAAAGGAAGGAAAAGGAAGGAAAAGGAAGGAGAAAAGGAAGGAAAAAAGAAAGAAAGAAAGAAGAAGAAGAAGAAGAAGAAGAAGAAGAAGAAGAAGAAGAGAAGAAGAAGAAGAAGAGAAGAAGAAGAAGAAGAAGAAGAAGAAGAAGAAGAAGAAGAAGAAGAAGAAGAAGACGAAGAAGAAGAAGAAGAAGAAGAAGAAGAAGAAGAAGAAGAAGAAGAAGAAGAAGAAGAAGAAGAAGAAGAAGAAGAAGAAGAAGAAGAAGAAGAAGAAGAAGAAGAAGAAAGAAGAAAGAAGGAAGAAGGAAGAAGAAGGAAGAAGAAGGAGGAAGAAGGAGGAAGAAGGAGGAAGAAGGAGGAAGAAGAAGGAAGGAAGAAGGAAGAAGGAAGAAACGATTTCGAGGAAAGGGTGGGAGGCAGAAGGAAAAGAAGGGCAGGACGAGATGAACGAAGAGGACAATTAGAACGAAGTGGAGAGAACACATAGAATACAGAAGTGCAACACAGGATAAGCTAAGAAATTTTTTATCATAAATTCGTCAAGCCCTCTCCCGCGCCTTTTGCACA